>JAKSZP010005665.1:0-83682 GCA_022478985.1 Massospora cicadina
CTTTGGGTTGATTAGATTTACCCATTGTAGGAGGTTGATAACTCTGAAGAGTCTTTCTTTAGTCAAATTAAGAAATGGAAATATTAGCTTTAGATTTCTCCATCTTATTAGACTGAGATATCAAATCTTGATCTAGAGTATTTTTGGTCGTCCTAGTTGTATCTTTAACAATCATCAGGCATTGTAATTCTATAAAACACCAAATGTGATGAACTAAAGTCAAGCAAGTTTGTATATATAAATGTTCAGTATGATTCTCTTAATTGAATATTGCCTAGGATTAGAAAACCATACCATATTGGTTGAGTCATGACGCCTAACATGTGTTTTCAAGAAAAGATCTTGATAACATTAACACCACAACAATGCTTTCTTCAAATCAGATTGAATAAGAGAGATCGTTTCTGAGAATTGAAAAATAGATTTTAGCTTCTCAGAAGCATATCAAGTTTGGAAAGCATCTGTTGGAGAAAAGATGAATTTACAAAAAGAGATTATAAAGCATATACTGCATGAGCAATAATTACTATCATTAAAACAACATGTCGTTACAGTACCTGATCTATAGTTAAATTCATTTAGTCCTGTTAGAATCACTTGCAGTTGAATTTTCTAGGAATTTACTGACCGACACATAGCCCTAGGCTTCCTTATTGCAAATATCAGGGCGCAACAGTTAATTTTAAAGGTAACGATCTTTGAAAATGTCAATCTAACAAATAAAATGCCATAAAATTTAATTTAAATATGAGAGAGGGTTATGAGAGTAAAGCTTAGAATTGTAAATGGCAATATGATGGATCAGATTCCAAGAAATCAAAACTTACTGGATGAAAGGGTTACAGTGACAAAGTTTGTGATTGTAAGTGGTAATGTGACAAACATGATGAAAAAAGTCTAAATGATTTAAAGTTTTTAGATAAGAATGAGAAAAGAACTTTTGGCTTTGGAATTGAATCAAAGCGTGTAATCAAAAGCATAAATTTTTGTTAACCATGGAGGTACCCATTCATGAATTCAGAATGGGTCTGGATAAGAAAGTCAGAGACAAGATTCTAGTAATAGGCTACCAAGGACCAAGCTGCCTGCAGACTCTATTGGAGAAGTTCCATAGTTCCAAACCCTTGTAAACATAACCAAGTAATAAACAACAGGAGAAGATTCCAAAAGCAGCTTTATTTTCCAGAATAATAAGTAAAAATCTGATAAAAAACTAGATTATTTTAATTTTTTTAAAATCATCTTTATTTACATGGAAAAAACTAGGCTGATAAACTGATGATGGACTACTTCTTCAAATTTAACAAGGTTGTTGCATCCTTGTATGCACTTTCAGGAGGTCGGACCCTCCTGCTTGCCTTAAGGTATTTGACTTAACGTTGCACAAGGGCTCTTCACATTAGATTTAGCCCATGGGTAGGGCCCTTGCCTCTAGCGCTCTCTCCTTCCTGTGGGCCCTTACTTAAGACTTTCTGCTAAACTGCTTTGTGTCAGTTTGGAAAGATTCCACCTGTCACATGCAGGAAAAACTAAAGCATAAAAACATGTAAAATATTTGAACAATACATTTTCCAATTTTAGTTATCAAAAATGGTAAAGATGTATAGTACTTTTTTGTTTGATATGTGCACACACACAAAACACCTCCAAAAAACTTCCTGCTGGTAAACTACACCCCTTACATATCCCTAAACGACCTTGGTCATCTTTGGACGTTGAATTTATCTCAAAAAAAACCAATATAGAGGGGGAAGATAGTATCATGTAGTGATTGACAGAATGGCCAAGACTCAGCTCATCAGCCCTAGCTCGCTTAACTTGTGAGCCCAACTTGCTGCTTAGGGGTTCTGTTACACACAGATTAGACACTAGGCAACCTTACAAAGGGCATTATCATCCTCAGTTTGTAAATCATCTACTGATGCTACCCAACATAACATCAATTTTTATTCAACTGTTTGCACCTATGGCAAAACTCTTGTGGGCACTCTCTGACATGTTCTATTTCACGTTGGCCTTCAGGATACAACAGAATCATATCTACCTTTTTCTTGGAAGCTTGGCTCCAAGGTATCCGCGCAAACAGTTTTCCTGTTCTTCTAGTAAGGATCTCAGACTGTTTACTGTATTCTGCATAACCAATAATCCCATACTAGTTACTGGTGACTTGATTACATAAACTGATATCTGTGAAACGAAAAGGATAAACTGCATTTCTGTGGTTAAATTTTCTTTAAAGTAAATTTAAAGTATCTTTATGATTTTGTTAAAAATTAAGATATAAAGTGAATGTAAATTATAAAATAAATTGGGAATTGTAGTACCAATATTGGATCTTTCATGATCCCCTAGTGAGCCAACGTCTGACTTCCAGTTTAGCTGCAGCATCCATTTTGCTTAATTCTTGTATCCGCAAGCTCTGTCTAGCAGTGATTAACCTGAACCAGGATGTTCAGGAGCCCTTTGTTCTGTCCCTGCTTCTGGGTTGAGGTCTGTAGTTCCAACTTAGGTTATTGTTTCTTTACCTAATTTGTTACTATTCTGTTCAGCTTTAGGACCTCTCAATGGTCTACTTTATTTCGCCTCCTATCAGGTTTCTGTGTGACTTTATCAAGTGGTTGATTGCTGCTTTTGGTGCTATTCAATTGTAAGGTTTGATTTCCTGCATCAGGTAAATTTGGGTGGGTCATTTCGTCATCATATGCTAAAAGCAAATTATTTTGGACCCCTATAGATATAAAAGGGGGTCAATTTTCATAGTTTTCAGTGGCAGCTTTGTCATCTTTATGTATTGACTCTCTTTAACCATTAGGTTTAGAAATTTTTGATTAAGACATATGACCAAATGACAATTTTTTGCTGTGGACATTATAGAAAGGGGTGTTCAACTCCATATGTGAATGGTAAATTGCCTGCTAATTTGCCTGTCTGACTTTTAATTCTGTTCATTCCAGCAATCTAGGAAAGATACTCAAGTTCCTCAATGGCCTCATATGCAACATCAAATATTCAAAATTCTTCTCTTGTTCAATGGAAATTATTGTCAAGGAGGTTGCAATTTTTACTAGATAGATATCTTTCAGTGTAGTCTTCCAGAGGAAGTATATCAGATCAAAGACTACAAATTTGTTTTAAATTTTAGTAACAACTATTGACAAATTTAAATACAATTTTGTCAATCATCAGCTTAACATCTTTAGATAGTAGGTCAGATTGAAAGGGTAAACCAGGTCATGGAACAATATATACACTGCTATATTTCAACTGATTAAATGACTAGCCAAATGAATTCAATTGCAACAATTTTCTTAAAACAATTATGGTCACTATTCTACTGGGATGTCTCCATTATTTGATAGTGATGACTAAGACCAGAGATGCTAAGTGGACATGTTGGCTAATGTTGCCCAAGTGCTGATGAAATTTTTTAATATATTTTAGTCTGAAAATTTTTAAAGAAAATCTTCACACCATTAATAAGCAGAAGAAACAGGTTAGCTGACAGAGATTTAAGGTTTAAAAGGCTTACTTTAAAACTGTCTTATTAAATGCTAATGATTACAAGGTCATATCAAGATCATATGTTGAGACCAGTGAAATTATCCCATTAAAATTAGTCAACCAATAGATGAAGTAGATTATCAACTTTTACTTCCCGTGGGTATTAAGCTCATTTCATAATTACACACCCCAATTATGGGAATTAAAGATATAATAGACAATCCATATCCACTCATTACCAAAAATTGATCAATCCTAAGTATGAAATGGAGAAAATCCTAGATACACATGTGATTAGGGATTTCATATATTTTCCTATAAATAAGATGTTTTTGCCATTGAAGGGGCTACTTAGAAATCAACTACAGACTGCACCAAATGTCCACACAAGATTTAGCTGATCTTATTGCATTAATGGTAATGTAACAATTGCAACGCTTCCCAAAAAACATATTGCCTTAATTATTAGTTCTAAGGTCAATCAAGGCTGTTATAATCTAATCAAATGCCATACTGAGCATAATCAAGCTTCCATAATCTCACTTTAAGGCTTTAGTCTTATTTAGAATTTTATGAAGCCAATGTAACTGTTTTCACAATTTCCAATATAGCGCCATAAAGCTTAAGAAGCCAAAAAATTGCTAACTAGAAGTGAGTTTGCAAATCCAAATTTATGATAAGTTGAAAGTGCATAAATGAGGTGAAGTCAAACTGAAGATCTATCCAGTTTTGTCTTCTGGTAACAAGTATTACCTATTAAAGCTCAACTATATAAATAACTAACAATTCTTTACTTCAAATTATATTTAGAAACTGCATTGTAACAGAATCAGAGAGTGACTTCAGACAGGAAATTGCATCAATTTACAAAACTTATTTTATGACGGAGTTTACTATTTGGTACCAATATATTACTACCTCTTCTATGGGTTATAAATACGTTTGAACAATATGCACGCATCCAAAGATGGATGTCTGGTTTGACATCACCTTTTTGTACTATGACTTGGGGATTTTTTCCTAATTTAGATGTCTTATGCTGGCGTGAACCAGTGCATTACAAAGGATTTGTATTTTTGATTTAAAAAACTTACCCATATTTTCTTTTTGCCAAAGAAACATTATAATTGATCCAGTGAGCATACATAGATACATACATAAAAAAGTTTCTATCTATATAGATATGTATTTGTACCCCAATAGCTCAAAAGGCTATGCCATTATTCTTATTTAATTATCCAAACGGAGTTAACAAAAGCCATCATGTCCAATTTAGATCAGCAACAACAGGTACTCAATCTAATGGTGAAGGGTTAATATTAGGGGATGCTCAGATATTTTAAAAATAGATTTAATCATAATGATAGTATGGTATCATTTTTTAGTACTAGAGGTAACCAACCCAAGAGGGGGTCCTCCACACATCTTTATTTGAGGGTGATAAACAAAAGGGATGGATAGATAAAAAAATCCTATCATGGTGCTGCAGCGTTAGCCTAAGCATCTAATCTAGAAGGGGAAGAGGGGGCAGGGGGATTTTCATCTGGCGCCAGCTTCAGGTGGCGGGTGAAGGCAGATAAAAGAGGGATGGGAGCATCAGCAGCGTGCAGCAGAAGGAGAAAAGATGAAGGTTCACCTTATCAATGAGTCCAGTGGTGTGCATCACCTCAACATATTGGCAAGTTGAAATTTGGCAAAGGTAATTAGTCAGAAACACATTTGAAGGATTTAATTAGTTACCAAACTTGGGGTTGTTGGGGTCATAGAGTGAGGATCTTACCATGTCAACTCACATGCGGCCAGCTGCAAAAGCTAGTTCTTTGATATTAAATTTGGCGTCCTCAGGGAAATTTATAGGGAAGTTAGGTATAGGGAAGCCCTCGCAATGTGGCCTGATCTCTGTGTGGAGGGCTTGGCGGATGAGGGAGTTGATGGGTGTGATAGTCTGGTATCTAATAAGTAGCACTTAAGATCATTATACTAACAGTACATAAAAGCCAAAGGCTTATCATAGGTGAAGAACCATATGAAAGCGCCTCTATTTAGAAAATTTGTATATATATATGACTAGTAAAAGCCATAGTTGCAGTATAGCACATGGATTAATTACTAGCTGAAGCTTTCTTCATATCTATTGAAGTTTATAAGAATTGTATAATAATAATTAAGGCTTGTAGATTATATAAAACTAAAAAAGTACTAAGGATATCACTGCTAGGCTCATAGTTTTTCTCAGTTTTTTAAGTTTATAGTAAGAAATGATCAAGTCTAAACATGAGTTGGGTTTATTGGAACACTGATCACATAGCCGGATTCCTATTTTACTGGCATGATGTCTTAGTACTCACTACATGTTGAGCAGTAAAAAAAGCTTTAACCGCAACCTATACATCTATCTGATCCTTGCAGCTATCTTCAAAAGTTAGATTTATACATTTATTTATACATTGGTTACTAAAATAAGAGTGATATAAAATCTAACTTTCTATAATATGTCTGAAGTAGAAAACTCATATTACTTCAATCCTACAGATACCATCTGGATAATCTTGCCAATATATAAACTAAAACCTAAAAAACTTTCCTATAGTAGAGTTTTAACCACAAACCTTCTTTGTTAACTTAATCTAAACTTGAATACATCTATTTTTATAAAAATAATGTAATCTTATAGCCAGGTCCTTATACCATAGAAATCTATAGTAGCTTTTTATTTAGTATTTTTTAGATCATAGATAATTTCTACTGTCATGGTTTCTACACATATATATTGCATCCTTTTATGTTATCAGAGTGTCTATAGATTTCATAATCAATGTTGACTGCAGCCAATGCTCTCATAAACATAAACTCCTTCTTAACCCTTGCTAAGTTTGCTTATAGATAACATTACAATATCTTCCACTATATATTGCTAGGATCACTTATAGCCCACCTAATACAACCTCAACCTAAGGTTGATGCTAGTATTTAGGATAAATCTAGTTGATGTATTGGCTTATTATCTAGTTCATTTATGAGAGCATTGGCTGGCACCTATATTATGAGTATATTAATTAGTGTACGCTCTTGGATCGCTTTTATTTTTTAGATCTGCATTATCACTACTTTATGAAAGTAGCTACTTCTCTATGTAACCACCTGATTAAGCTAAACTACCCACTTTAATTTTTAATTAGGGCTTCTCAGTTTCAAGTTCCTTAGGCATCAATATGGAAGTCTGTGGATGGATGGTTAACTGGTGATAAAAGGTATCTTGGGCAGTTACCACAGCTTATTGTAAATTGGTGTGAGCTCTTTAGATATATATTAAACTATTATTTAAAAAACACTTAGCTTAGATAGTCTATACACTTAAGCGGAACCTAGGTATAAGGTGTAGAATATTAACCCAATAACTTATGGTAGTATTGTCCTCCATGGATTCTAGTTTTTGATAAATACTAGCCACAGTTTAAATTAAACCGCTGAAAGATATACCTGAATGTAGTTTTACTTATAAACTTTTCGTGAATATAAATTTAACTATTTTTAACATATATAGACTTATAGTATTATATAAAACTAAAGTATGCGTAGACTAGAACGTGGGATCTTTTTAGGAGTGGTGCAGTTTCAACTACACTATATAAGCAAGATAATTTTAGAGACTTTATAGCTATTATCCTAAGAGTGATAGCTATCTGCTATTTATCATATTAAGGTATAGCTTGAAAAACTGTAGATGATGTTAATCTGTATTATATAATTGGCCTCAAATTCAATATATGATGATATGGTAAAAACAGTATAGATATCTTTCCACCTAATCTATATATCAGTATAAATTATAGGATTTTCAGATATCCCTTACCAAAGATGGTTTTGTTTTGAAGGAGGTTCTATCAATATCATTGATAGATTGGGAGCTAGGTAGGGCAAGCTGGGGCCTTCACATGGCATGACCAAGGAAAGCTTGTGGAAACACGGGTGAGTAGCCAATACCAGAACCCAGAGAGGCACCTCAGAAGGGTCCTGTAGTGGCCTAGATGAGGTTTGGGATGGAAGCTAATGGCTGTAACCCAACCTGTCCTTGCAGTTGCTTCCATCTCCTTTGTGGTGGAATATGGGCAGGAAGGGGGAGGCAAGAGTTGGGCATATCATCTGTCACACTACTTCCCTACAAGGTAGGGCACTGCAAAATCAGGTCTTAGCGAAAATGGTGGGCAATTCTGATTGGCTGGGCTTCAGCTCACCTGTCTACAATGATCACCGCGGTTTCTATGTTGGCCTAAAACCTGGATAGCAGCCAGTAGCTTACATGGGCTTACACTGGTGCAGCAAAAGATGAGAGCACTCACATACCAAATTGATGGACTAACCCAAAAGGGCTGCGATGGTTCCCACACAGAAAGGGCCTGGAGAGCAAACTTCAACACAAAAACAAACCGGAGAGGCCAAATCCGTTAACAAATCAATAGTGGGGGTGGCCCCTGCTGCACATAAGGCCTTGGTCACCTTTGCAGCGGTAGCTACCAATGGATTTGGGGTTGACCAAGCTTTTTGAAGCGGGGAACTCTGGACCCTCCAAGGATCTGATGGCGATAATGGTGGAGAGCCTCAAGAGGGTTCACGCCGTGGAAGTGAAGGCTGGGTGGTCAAAGGAGATGCTCATGGTCAGGGTGATTGAGGTGTGCAGGTTTGACCCACTCCATATTTCACGTTTGGCCTCTGGGTTAAAACTTATGACCTTCCAGTCTAAGCTTCAAAAGGAATAGGTTTTGGCTGCTGGTTTGAGCACAAAGAATGAGGAGGCTGTATGTCTTGACATCAGCACCGATATTGGAAGGTTTATTCTGAGGGATGTACCACCTATGATCACTAGAGGGGCCATCATGTCTCAGCTGAAAGGCTTTGGCAGAGTGATCTCCTTTAATGAGAACAAGCTGGTAAAGATCTTGAAGAAGAAGGATGATAGCTTGAAAAAGTGCACCGTGGAATCTGGAGACTTGGTTTTAGAGGTTTTTCTTTTGAAATCATACGGAGAGTTGCCTCATTCAGTCACTGTGGGGACCTGGAGTGTCCCTGTGGTACCGCTGGACAGGTGCTTCTTGTGTGGTGCAAAGGGGCACGTCAGAGCCAAATGTCCTCAGGTTCAACCTCTTGTGGCAGTGGACAAACCTACCAGGCCTAGCGTGAGGGTGCCAGCAATGGTTCCCTCAGAGAAAGAGAAGTTGGCCCCCAGAAGGCGTTGAAGAAGCTAACTGAGTTGTCATCCAAAGTAAAGGAGGCGGTGGTGGATGGCAACACCAATTTGGAGGCAGTGACCAAGGTGCTGAAAGGTGCCAGAAAGGTCAACAAGGAGTCAAAGTGGACCTGGAAGGCGCGAGAAGCTGTTAGCCTCCAAATTGAGCTAAGTGGCGCTTTGTCCGAATCTGCAAAGAACATTTTGAAAAACAGCTGCTTCCCAAATAGATGGGGTTCTCCCCATCACTTGATCGCATAAGAGGCGGGTGACCATTATGGATGTTGGTGGGACAGAGCGCATGAGGCCCATAGGGGAAGAGGCGGAGGTGATGGAGTTGTTGCCTGCTAGCAATAGTGGGTCAATGCCTTCTAACTCAATGCCTCCAACTGAGGTGAAGGGTCTATCAAGGACCCTGAAAATGGTAAAATTCTGGAGGCTGCTGTGACCAAGAATCCACCACCCACTTCCCAGTCTAGTACTGGAAAGGGGAGGGGGAAACGTGATCCCGCTAAACCAGCTGAGGTGGAAGAGGATGGGGACCCCCCAGATCCTGACACTGAAGCCTCTTCAGTTTCGAACCTATGGCAATCAGGGTTGGAGTTGCTAACATGCGGGGTCTGAATGGACTCAGGCAGTGGCAGCGGGTGAAACTCTGATTGCAATAACATGGTATAGATATCAGCTTCCTCACTGAGACTAAGTCCAAACCTGGGGTGACAGAGGACTGGGATTTCCAGTTTCCTCTGAAGCAATCATTTTACTCTCACTTGGTGGATCAACCAAACTTGGACTCATCCTTAGGAGAGGGGAAGAGGGAGGGGGAGAAGCCAAAGGGAGGTATTTTGGTCTAGTGGGAGGACAAGGTTAAGGTGTTGTATAAAAGGGTATTGGTTCCTGAAAGAGCAGTGGCAGTAATGTCACTGTTTTTAAAGGAAACAATTGGGTTTAGCGGCATTTATGTGCCCAATTCTGGGTCTGAAAGGAAGGCCTTCTTTTAGAAGGTCAGCCTGAGGATCCAGGAGGAAGACATTGGGGGTCAGTAGTTCTGGGGGGAGAAATGAACTGTGTATTCTTTAGGGATGACAGGTTTGGGGCTTCAGGCAACTGGAATTCTGATCCTGGAGCCCACAAGTTTGTTGGTTTAATGATCAACCTTGGGCTACTGGATGAGTGGAGAGTGGGCCATGATGAGGAGGGGAGACTGGGTGGACTCACTTTTGGGGGGATCATTTCTCCTGCATTGACCTTGTGTTGATGCCCCAGTCTCTCTGAGTCACTGCAAGTTAATCCCCAAGAATCATGATCCAGGTGCTTTGGACCACAGGCCCCTTGAACTGCAGATTTTTGACCCTCAGGTTGCTTCTGTGGGGAAAGGGATCTGGAGACTGAACCCTGAACTCCTGAAGTGGGGTCCACTTCAGGAAATCATGAGGAAGAAGGTGAGGTGGTGGAGAAGCCAGATTGTAGGGAAGTCAGTTGCACTAGTAAAATGGTTGCAGATGAAGGCTGATCTCAAGATGGCTTGTAAAATCTTTGGAAAGCAGCTAGGGACCATACATTTGAGGTATGAAACCTCAGAGAGGAGCTTTGAGAGTACCTGCAAGCAGGCTGCGGTTATGGGGCATATGCCTACATAGCTAAGGCTGAATTGTATGAAAAATTGATGGGAGCCTTCATAAGGATTGCCTCAAACAAAGGAAGTCTAGGTGGGATGAGGATTCTAACAGCAACGTGGTTCTACTCCGCAATGCAGTAGGAGCATTCAGACCCTTAGCAAGGACCATGTCACTTTGTGATGAGGGAGTTGAGGTGAAGGATGCAGCTCACATGGCTGAGGTGGCCAAGTCCTACATGAGGACCTTTATGGCCCCTCTGAGAATGACCCAGAGGCATCCAAAGTACTCACAAGGGACTGTGTGTAATGCTGAAGGAGACACAGTTGCAACTATGTAGCAGGATCCACAAGTCAGAGGTGTCAGATGCCATCCGCAAAGGAAAGAATGGCAAGGCTTCTGGGGAGGATGGGTTGATCCTTGAGCTCTACAAGTTATTTTGGGCAGAAATGTCTGAGATTCTTGCTGAGCTCTACAATCAACTCCTAGTCTCTGGTGCAATTGAGCTGGCATTTTTCAAAAGGTGTGGTGGTGGTGTTGTATAAGAAGGGTGATCCCTCCCTCATGGGGAGCTATCAGCCTTTGACTCTAATTACGTTGACTATAAGATCTTAATGAAGATCTTAACCAATCGACTAAAGGGGGTTGTGGTGAAAGTAGTTGAGAAAGAGAAGAATGGGTTTACCCCAGGACGCTCAATTACTGACAATTTGATGCTGCTTCACCTGATAGAAGAGTGGGCAAGTAAACAGTATGACCAGAGGGGGTGGCTACTGTTTCTAAATCAAGAGAAGGCGTATGATTGGTGAATCATGAGTTTCTTTGGGAAGTGTTAAGTAGGGTTGGAATCAAGGGGTGTTTGTTGGGACTGTTTAAAGAGATTTATGGGGAAGCCTCATCGGTTGTCAATATCAATGGGGTCCTCTACCACCCTTTTAAGGTGTGTAGGGGCATGCATCAAGGAGACCCTCTATCTCTTTTATTGTTTGTTCTTGAAATAGAGACCCTTTCAGTGGCTCTCAGAAAGTCAGACTGGAGAAAACTTACCATCCATGGTGAGGAGTACTCTTTTTTGATGTTTGCAGATGATATGTGGATTTATGTTTCATCAGAGCAGGAGGAGAAGGCGGTGATGAATATTATGAAGTTGTACCAGAATGCAAGCAATGCAAAGGTCAATCTGTTGAAATCCATGGTTTAGCCCATCAGCAGAATGGCAACGTTGGGTGTGGCACCAAAGAGCTTGATCCCTAGATGGGAACAGGGGAGGATTTTCTGTATCTTGGTTGTCCCATCCCTAGGTGGGCGTCACCACATGAAATTTGGCTCAAACTTGAAGTGGACCTTAAAAAAGAAGCTTGGAAGTGACAATGGCTCAAATTATCTTATTGGGTCAGGGCCGTTGTCATAAACACTTTTATTTTTTCCAGACTGTGGTATATTGCTAAATTTTTTCACCACTGGCATCTTCCATCAGAAGAATACAGAGTTTGATCATCCAGTTCATTTGGTGATGGCAGGCATCAAAAGCCAGTTACTCAAACTTGTGTCAGGAGGTAAATAGGGGGGCATCAGTCTGATTAACTTTGGGAGTATGATCAAAGCACTTCAGCTGGAATGGATTGCACAGGTCACTCAGGAGGGAAAATACATTTGTCTGGCTCCAATTTTGGAGGACTACCTCTCTGAGGCTTGCAAAGACAGTTCAAATAAGGATCTTAGTGTCATCTGGGGCACCAATCAAGGGACCATTCCAAGCATGGGAAACCTACCAGGCTGCTGGAAGGATTAATTTAGAGCTTGGGCAGGCAGCAAGGGTAGATTGGAGGGTGGAGAGTGGACTGTTGAAAGGATCCGGGTGATTCCCCTTTGGGGAGGAGCTTGGGGACTGGAGATAGAACCTCATCTGTGCAAGGCATATAAGCACTTTATTGGTGTGGTTCACTGGGGGGACATCCTTGATGGTGATAGCCAAAGAGTGCTTAGGGTGGAAGCAGCTAATAATATTGCCAGTGCTTCCAAGGTGTTGGTAAGAAAGGCATGGGATATGGTGGAAGCAACTGAACTGCCTTCTTGCTGGAGGGAAGCAATTCCTTCTCTGGCTGCATTAGAGGCTGGGGAAGCCTGTTCAGAAGGTCATGGAGGGCAGGATTGGCAGGTGTTCCTGAGAGGAAGAGAAGGCTGGAGATATCCCAGATGGGAAAGCCTCTTCGTCCTTTGGGACTGGCTCAAGGTGGGAGGTGGTAGTGGTGTCTGCCTCTCAGATTTCACAACTGCCAGGTTCTGGAAGTTATAAGACATAGATCTTTGCTCAATGTACTTGTCCCAGATCACTTGCAAAATGTGACCTGGCCTGATGGATCTGTGGGGGAGGAGGGTTAAGGGATGCTGGTCTATACCAGTTCAGAACTTTCTCTTCCAACTCCACAGCAACATCTTGGTCACTGAGGTGACTCTGTGTAAGTGGAGTAAACATAAGGAGGATGACCTTCTGTATGCCTGTAAGGTGTGCAGAGGGGAGGAGATGGCAAAGCATATCTTCACAGAGTGTCCAGCAGCAGATGCTGTATAGAGTAGTGTTCTATGGTATGAAGCATACCAACCAGGGTGTAAGTTATCCTCTGGTCATCTTACATAGCCAGAGATCCTGACTGTGTATGTCCCACCAAGCCTTCTTGCAGACCAGGAGGTGTTCAGGGTCTGGTGCACAATATGGGGGGAAGTGATGTATGGTCTATGGCTTGCCAGAAACCAGTGGTGCTTCCCTTCAGAAGGAATCCAGGCAACAAGCTCCCTGGCCATAGTTAAGCGACAGCTAGAAATAGCTGTAGAAAGCTATGACAATCCTCTTTCCTCAAGTAAGCCCAACTTGGGGGTCAGTCTGGTCTCATTCCTCACAGTAAGGAATGGGAGGCATATCTCTGAACTGGCAGGTAGCCTTTGCTGCCCAGTATACCAAACAGAGAGAAATGTCAGTTTTGGGGTGGTGTGAGCTACCCCACCACAGTTGGGCCCACATCTGTGGTGTTTAGATTTGTGCAGCCCCAGTGCAGCGGGGGGCAGTACCCCAGGTTTCATCCTGCAAAGTTGCCAGCACTGGAAGCCCTAACGGGCAGACAAAAAACTCAAAGATCATTGGTATATTGAATTTTAAACTGGACTAAGACCTATGTCGGTATCCTTTCCCTAATCTAGATATCACTGGAAACTATCGAGGCTTAAGATATACCTTACCAAAGAGGATTTTTTTAAATCGGTTATACCAAAGTTAGCGTCGTACTGAAACTCCAATTAGATTACATACTGACTTACGACATCAACTTTTAACTGCAGAGATTTTAGCACCAAGCGTTGGCTATTTAATCGATGGCTCCTAACCCAAACGCTTGCCTATATTTTTTAGGTCCCAGTTCTAACCATAAGGTGGCCTTAAATATAGCAACAATTCCGCCCTTACACGGCTTGTAAGTTTAACCTCGGCATGGTAACCAAAGTGGTCCGTTGCTATATGGTATGGTTATATTGGTTGGGGTCTAGAGAGATGTGCAGCGTTGAAGGTGGAACTTGATGTTGATATTATATTTGGTGGGAACTTTAAGGTGCGGTTTGAACTCGTTTCCGATTGGTAATCACACTGGGGGTGAAAATTGGGTTGAAGCATAAGCCCTATTAAACAAACCTGCAAGCCCCCTGGTTGGTAAGGTTTAGATACAACTGACTTGGGTAGCTTGGTGAGATCACCAAGCGTCGGATGACTTCAAAAGGTATCATAGGGTCCTAGCTTTTTATTGCTCTTATATAAGGTTAACCACCGTTTGATGGTACATAGAGCCTCTGAAGGCACTTTGGTTCTATAGGATGCTTTATATAAGGTACTTCATAGACCTTTAAACCTTTATGGTGTAAAGATAACTGGGACGAGCTTTGATCTATTGGCACTTTGATGGATAATAACTACTTCCATCTTTATGATTTAGGAGCTAGTGAGGTTGATTAGGTACTCCTAGATTTACTCAAAAAATGGTAGTAAACCATAGGTCCCTGATCGTTGAATCCTACCCTACGCAGCGCATCTATCTAGGGTTGTACTTGCCACGGCTACGAGGGGGGCAGCTGAATTGGTTTTTGTAAAGGCCAGTTATAGATCCAAGTTAGAGTCCTTATACGCCTAGCTAAACGTCAATATTGTTAGTTTGGCATCTGAAGTAGGAACTTAAAATGCTCAACCAAAAGGATGTTCCTAAAAGGCATGTTGAACTTGCAAATCGAAAATGACACGCTGGGCTGCTAAATTATATTGATCTATCAATCAGATTGTGCTTCAGTTGACAACCACCAACCAATAAAACTTAGGCTAGGGTGCCTTTGAACCAGAAAACTTTTCTGAATCGACATACCAAAGCAATGGCTTGACGAAGGACGAGCTAGAAGTTAAACCACGCCAGGGGATGAAGCTTTACTCTAACGCCGCCCGCCTTCACAAATCTCCGATAACACCCGATTAAATTAAACTAATATCACAGATCAAAATAAACCAACTTTGCCAACAAATTAAACTAAACTAACCTTGCCAACCGATTACCCACCCCAAGTCCAAGGGTTTACAGCTATGTATGTTTATAATCAACCTTCTGTAAGCCAAACCCAACTTTAGGGCCTGATCTTTGGCCCGAGGCGGCAACCAACCGCTACGTTAATAAACCGCCGATGGGATCAAGTAGGGGTTGGGGTTCACCCAAGACGGCTCCGCAGGCGGATGGGCGTCGGCGGGTTGGACGCCGCGCTGGCTTCGAAGCTCCCGCCCAAAACGAATGACCAACGTGGGGGAGTTTAAACTAAGCCCAGGCTTTTCGTGACAAGGTAGAACCTCTCGGGGTCCACGGTATCCTTAAAGGAGCTATCCAAGGTGGCCAGCACGCCCACCACCTTGGAGCTGGCCTCCAGATCGATCGCCGGCTGGGGGTTGACCAGGTCGGCTCGGATCAGAGCGTGGTGGAGCAGGTGGGATCGGACGGCGTCGGTCAGGTTGAGGAACGAGCGGGTGGGGTAGTAGACCTTCTCCGGGGCTTGGTGGTTCGGGCGGAAGAAGGGCAGGCTGGGTTTGGCCAGGGCGACGAGCTGGCGGTACAAGATCACGCCATGGCCGACGCGCCGCTGGGCGACCAGGCAGTCGACGATCTTGCTGACGAAATAGCTAATGTCGGCCGGGATGGGGGCGTCCGCGAGGCGGAAGTTGTACGCCACGCTTAGGTACGTGTAGTGGTTCTTGAAGGTGATGCGCGCCTCAACGCCCTTCTGGGGGTGGAAGCGGGCCAGATAGCCGATAAACAGCCGCGCGACGTCCTCGAAGCATCCGAGCTGCACGTAACACTGCAGGACCAGCAGCCAGACGAACTCCCCCGAGTCGCGGGTAGCCTGCAGCCGCAACAAGTCGGACATGAAATCCTTTGATGACGAAGCAAACTGGGCCAGGGCCTGGAGTTGGTCTGGCTGAAGGTTCGCGATGCCCACGTGGCGGAGGATGAAGTCGGCAGTACGGCCGCAGCTGGGTGGGTCCTCGCTATGTTGGGCGGCCACCAGGACGGCATCGATGAGCTGGTCCGACAGGGCGCCCAAGTGAGGTAGATCTCGTTGAAGTCTTGGAAGGAAGGCGGAGATGGCCTGACGAGCCCCGTTGGGGGAACGCGATAGCGAGCGGAAAACCAGCGTGAAGGCGACTTGCGAGGGAGGAAAGCGATGGTACATGTTATTCCAGTACATCAGAAAGCGCTGGGCCTCACCCTGGTTAACCGAGAGCAGAGCTAAAGCTAGGTGGCTCGTCTCCTCGTTATGCGAGACCCCATCAAACTCCATCGCTTTCTCAACCATCTCCAATTTGTGTTGAAACCCCGATGAGGCCAACCCGTTAGGAACTCGGAAGTCTATCAGCTTCCCAGTATAATTGGCGCAGGAGCGAAGGAGTGGGACCACCTGCTGGGCAGAGTGCAAGCGCGCCCCCACTTCAACCATCAGCTCCCTCACCGCCATGCAAGCCGAGAAACGATCCGCCGGGAGATTGCGGCCACCACAAAATCTCCAACTGGGTAGCTTCGAAAACCCATCCATCAAGGCCACAAAGGGAGCCGGGTACGCGAGGTCGTGCCCAGTGCAAGCCAGCCGCCGGAGGAGCGCAAGCCCATCGTAAAGATATCGAACATCCACCTCCCCACTCTCAACATGGCAATACATCAGCGCGTTAATCTGCCCCTGCGTCAACCGAGGTTGAGACTCCAGCAGCCGATCCCCGACCCGGACCCAACGCCGGATCGCCGCGTGCTTTTCCGCACCCGGAAGCCAGTAAAGCCGCCTCCCGAACGCCAGGAGCATGAGGGAAACATCACTTTCAAACGCCCGCTGGCCGGGCGATCCCCCAACCACAGCGCATGCTGACCTGCTGGGACGAACGCCTCCAAGAGGCGAAGCGCGTGCTCCGAATTTAGCGGGGCAGCAGGCTCACACCCGCGTAACCATGGAGCGACCTGATCCACCCTGCCGGCTTGGGCCATGGCCACCGCCATCAGCCTCTTTGCGGTAGGCGGGTCAAAGAATTCGTAAAGCTTCGCGATGGCCTCGTCAACCCTCCCATCCCCGCACAAGGCGTACCTTATAGCCCGTTTGAATAGCTTTAACAGTGTGTCAAACTCGGTGGGGGACTCGGTAGCCTGCAACTGGTAGCCTTGGCTGGACGTCGAAGCCAACCTCTAAACCAAACGTTAAGCCGTTAAATAGAGCGGAAACAGCTTCCATCGTCAATAAGGCGCATGCCAGAATAAAGGGTTTTAAAGATGAGAGCTTGAGATTATAAACGCCATGACGGGTTCAACAACCAAAAAGGTCCCACCCAAACCAAAGGATAACCCGAACACCAAAACCAAGATGAGAGATCAAAACTTATAAACCGCCGGATGAAGGCAAAACAGCCTACCCTCAACCCACCAGACTGGCAGCAGAGTACCGCGCAACCGACCGTATCTTGAGCTTCGAACGAGTTCAACGTCGAAAAGGGTAACCATGACCAAAGAAGAAACGTTAATAACAACGTAAACCAATACGTGATAAGGGGATAAACAACAATCAAAACCAACTTAAGGTACTCCCAAAAACTATCCACCGCCCAACCCAAAGAACCGTTACCTCCGCCCAAGGTTGCCGCCGGGAAAGCTTTAAAAGGTCAAGGGAAGATGTAAGCCTGGGGATCCGGTAACCCCACCCCGAAATCAACCCCAACATCCTAGATGCTAATCTCGATACCATCACCCCCACCTCAGATCGCGTCAAAGGGTAAATTGGTTCAGTAAGGGAATTGGGGTGGGCGGCCTTGCTTCAAACGATGGGTGTTAGGTTCAATCTTCCCTAAGGTGGATCCAATTCGAAGGGTGGCGAGTTTAGTCTCCACCCAAATTATCTTCTAGCTTCCATAACCCACGCTTCGCTACGGTGTTATTACCAGTGATTCTAAATTATTTTGGTTTTTATATTGGTAGATAGCCATCATTAAGTTCAGAAACCATTAAACCTAACAAATATTCCAACCTCCAACCACTTAGCCAAAATCAATTAAGCCTGCCAAATTAAATAAACCATCAATCACTTACCTGAAACTATTGAGCCTATCGAATCAACCAATATGAACCACCACTCAGCAAAAACCAATTTTTGAACTTACAAACCAGCCAAATACTACCAACCACTTATCAGAACCTATGAAACTATCGAATTAAATGAATATGAAAATGCTCAGCCAAATTGCTATCTAATTACCATTATATATATATTAGACCTTATATAAAACTGTTATTAAAATTTATATGAATATTAAAAATAGTAGCTTTTCTTTCCCTTAAGAATAACATTAGCTACTACAATTCAATTCAAACAGCAATTTTTGATAATTACACAGGTGAGATGGGCAATTTCAACAAATTCTAACTAAACTGGGTGAAAGCTGTATCAGGCAATGGACAAAATAGTGCACCAAAGGGCAAGAAATGCCCTGGAGGGGGACTGGGAACCAATGCCACCAAGGAACCACAAAATCAGGCACCACCCAGGTTTGTGGCATTTACCACAAAACAAAACCAATACATGGAAATCCAGTATGCATAACCCATATTGAAGGTGGAGCACGGGCTCCAAATTTTTCTAGGGGTTGAATCCTCAACTCTGTGGGAGAAAGTGGGCAAGGCAAAGGTCTCTCTTTTCCCTATGTGGTGTACTTTACCACCCATACCATCCACTGCAGCTGGGTAGATAAAGGCTTTGAGACCAAAGAAGGCACAGATGCCACTGCTGCAAAAGTCTGCATCAGAGTTGCCCTACCTGAGGGCAATTAAATTGTGTGCACCATGCACACCAAATGAAATAAAGTGAACACTTTGTTCATCTCTTTTGACTTGCTCCCCACCACCCTCCCCTGCAAGAAAATTGGGAGGAGCTCCATGCTGGCCTCCAAAGCTATGGAGAAATTAAATAATTCAAACTACAGCTATCCCATCTGATGCTAAACTTGTGCACAAGAAAGGCAACTGCTGTGATCAACTCAGTCCCCAATATGGCTGAGGACCTCACAAAATCCCATGCGCAGCATCACTTCACCTCTCAGATAGGGGAGTGTCAAAGCCATTCCACATTACACTGGAACATGCACCACCTATCTGCAACCACTGCACTATATTAGGGCACAAGGAACATGCATGCCCTGTGAAGGAGGGCACCTTGGCCCCAGACTTCTGTGACAATGCCATGGATGAAGATAAATAAACCTTCAAAAAATGGTTGATGCCAACTGCACCTTCCTCTGGGGAGAGTATGGGTACTGCAGCCTCATTAACCCACTATCACCCAAACTATGCAAACAGGTACAGAAGGCCTGCAAGTGGGTAGCGGCCAAGGCTGCATCACTTGCAGCCTCCTTCATTGACCCCAGTCAAATTCAGGAGGACATAGAGGAAATCAACCAAACCAACCAATCAGAAAAAAATGCCCAAGCTGAGGAGGCCATGGAGGAAATTACCTGAGCCACCCAATCAGAGCAGTATGCCCAAACTGAAAATTTTCTCAACAGTTTGACTGAATCACCATGTGGTATCAATCAAGCAAAATTAGCAGAACAGTTCAGCTTTGATAGGGTGAAAATGTGGGGAAAATTCATCAAATTTGAACCCCAAAGCCATGGAATCCAATCATCGCACCACATTAAAACACCAAGAGCCATGAGCATAAAAACCTAACACAAACCCTAAAAACTGCAAAACCCATGCAAAAGTGACACAAGGTAAGGCATTGAAGAGCAACTCAGAGTGGACTTGTAAGTCTAGAGATCCAACCTCTTGGGATAGATTGGGAAAAGGTCCCTTTTAGGAAGAAGAAGGGACCTAATGCCCCTGTGGAGCCCTTTGCTCAAATGGGGGACTTGGGTCATATAGTGGATGAATGTTGGGCCACTGCATTGGCACCAAAAAACCTCACCACAGTACCCCATTTAGCTTCTTCTGCTCTGATTGAAAGGATAAAAGAGGTCTGTAATGAGGTAATTAGGCCAGAAGCCTCCAACAGCAGCTTCCCCTCCCTCTGAGCCCCACTCTGCCATCCTTTACATCCTTGGGTAAGAAGAAAATGAGCCTCAAAACTCAGGAAAGGGCTCCCAAGTCAGAAAACCCATTTCAGGACACAAAATCCGAAATTCCAGGTCTGGGAAAGCCAATCCAAGTCAGAAATTTGCTTTTGGGAAATTTTGAAAAAATCTTTCAAAATTCATCATAATTGACCCTGACAGAACCCAATTTGGCTGCCACTTTAATCTGAGTTAATCTGCTTATGTTTGGATTGGTGAGGGTCCCTTCCTGGCAGATCTAATGCTTACGTTGTCAGAGCTTCTGTGACCTTTGCATAAGCCAGATGACAAAGCCCTTAACCCAGGCTGAGTACACATGAGTATGTCAGCTATTGCTGCCCAGAAAAAATGTACCCATGGCCCCCTTTTACCACTTCACATATATAAGGCAACTGCCTCTGTAAGGAGCAGTTGTCAGTCCATTTTCACCTTTGAGTTTTAATAAAACTTCTCCCTCCAAAACCCATTCCATGAGCTCTGCCACTTTTCCATGATACTTTTGTTTAACCCAGCAAAGTACACAGCGTTCCGCATCCTAGGGCCAATGGTCATTGAGAGAGCCCTCCAATCCATCAATCTGGTGGTCCATCAAATGGTGATTGTAATCCAGGAACTTGCCGCCAGCCTATGACATCAATCCACAGCTTTGGGAGAGATCTTGGATCCACTGAACTCTTCACAACAAACAGGTTTCCATTTGGCACCTGAAGGATCAGCTTTGGGTCTGCCTCCAACTCCACAAAATAATTAGAGAATTCAACCTAATCTGCCTTGCTGATCTGCTAGTGGTTCAGTGCAATTTTGGGCAGAGCGAGGCTGTCTCCACTAATCATGATTCTCCATTTGGAGGTGAGGACTCACCATCCCCACAACCACAAGGTGGGAACTAGACATCAAACCATCCAGGCCATTCCACTGATGGCTAATCTGGCCCAAGCCAATTTAAAAATTGATCCGCCGCACTGGCAATTTACCTAATCTTTTTACCCAACCCAAAACCCCCCAATGGATGCAAGACGAGGCCTAAGGCCTCCCAATGGTTGGAGCAATTTGATTTTATTCAATTCACAAAGCCAATCATCATTTTGAAAATTTTGAAAATTTCTATGATTTTTAATTTTTTTAATGATGAATCAGTCTAAAATGGGTGGGAAAATGAAGCCAAAGGTCAACAACTGCAAACCCAGGTGAATTGGTCATCCTCCTTGCCTCTCCCACCCTTGAGGATGCCCCAGCAAGATCCACAGTTGCCCCCATTGCAGCCATTTGGTTTGTTATGGAGGCATTTGGTATGTTAATTAACTTCTATTTCCATCACCAGAATAATAAGGGATCCCTCCTACAACTGCTCAGAACTGCTATTCCCTTGGCATTCTGGGCCTTCCACTGGGTGTTACACACCCAGATTTAAAGCCCTTCTTACTTTAATCAGCAGATTCCATGACAGGACTGGCCCAATGACACGGAGCAGTTTTAAGGCAATGAATGGTGGGCTAGGGCCGGATGGCCCTCCCAACCATTCCTGAGGCGCCGTAGGCACCTCAGTGTCAATAGGGATGCTAAACAAAGCAAGAGCCAGGGCTCAAGCGTCTCAAGCCAAAAAGCTGGACTTCCTGCGAAAACCCCCTAAAGATATCTTGGCCATCCAAAAACTTACTGTCTACAAGGGGAAGAAGGATCCTGGTCAGCCAGGGTCTCACCATCCTAATCAGTATGAACATCCCACTGTGGGGTGGTTGTTCAAAATAACAACAAAAATTAAAAATCACCAGCTCCTCCCAATATCTGCACAGCTTCATTTTGGCAGCAACAGTTGCAAAAACAAGAGGACACAATTTTGATAGCATGCATTATGCACCATGCACCGCAGTTGAGAGGAAACAATTCCTCAAACCATCCCGACATTCTCCCTCCCATCATATAGCATCCTGTTGGGCAATTTCAACTGCTGGAATAACCCCACCATGGACTGATGGCCTAACCCCAGGGGATACCCATAGGGCACATCAAGTTCCGTGCAATGAAGGCATCCCTTGGCCTACATGACACCCTCCCCTGGGTCACCACACCTTCCTCACATGACCCACCCTAACATATGTGAGGGTATGCTCATCTCAATGAGCCGCATTGACTACATCCTTGCACCAAAAACCCACAGTTTAAACATCTCCAACTTTGCAACAAAGAAGATCAATTTTTCTGACCACTAACTAGTTTCAGTGCAACTCTTGCCATCCCAAACTCCCACACAGGCGTCAACTTTGAGGAAGTTACACCTGGAAAACATAACGCTTCCCAAAATATCTGACTGGGTCAAACACAAGGCCACAAACCCAGAATTTTCAAACCGTTTGTTGGGATTTTTTCCCATATTCCCAGCCTTCTAGATTACCTGGTATTGCTAGGGGAAAATTACCTAAAGGCGAAGTGAATCAGAAATCAGTTGTCCCAAGTTTTGGAGTAACTACGTTTGGGGGATTTTGGGATATTCGCATGGTCATATCCATTGGCAATCAATCCAGATAAATACTTAAGATCTCATTGGGCGGAGTTGCCAAAGAAATAGGGGCATCTGATAGTGGTTAAATATCAGGTGTACCAATTGGGATCAGTCAGGTTTCATCACCAAATGATTGGGGATGAATAGCAAGTTGTGAGGTGTTTGATGCCAGCTGTAATTAGTAAATCAATTAGTTGGTGAGTGACCTGCCTTAATGGTTGATAAGTCCCATTACCTAAGAAGGTCGCTAGCCAAATATGGTTGGTTTGCTTGGATTGGGAGGGAAATGTTAGGGACACATTTTCTGACTCTTTCCGTTTTAGGTCTTGAGGATGTCCAATGATGGAATCCTAGCCAGGATGGGGAATACCATCGCTGTTGAGAAGAGGATGGGTGATTTAATGGCAACAGCTGGTGTTTCATCGAAGAGGTATCAACTGAGGGTTAGACAGCTGAATTCCCCACTATATATATTCCCTAGGATTTACTATAGTCAAAGACAAAAATATTAAGGGTTATTTCGTTCTAAGTTATCACTTTGGTATATATTTAAACTATCGTCAGCTTCCATTGTGCTGTTCTGTCTCAAGGATATTATTGATGTGGGCAATAAATGGAAAACTCTCAGAGAGAAGAGTAAAGAACTGAGTGGGGATCTAGAGAAGAAGGAGCCATAATCAGGGATAGCTTCTGACTGTGTGTTGGACCAAAGAGACTGTCACCGGGGTATCTCAGTGAAGATTGGGTGGACAAGAGGAAGGGAACGAATCCCTATGAGTACAACATCACTAGTACGTAATCAGGAATACTGGCTGAGCATTGGGCCAAAATATACTTTATACTTAACTACAGATAATAGTCTCCATACTACTATCAATTAATAAATTAATTCTACTATACAACTCAATGAAGTGCACAATGAAACAGAACCTGTGCAGTAAAAATATTACTAGGTTGCTTGCCAATAACAACCACCTAAGTAAATTTTTCAAGTTAGTGCTCACTACAGGGAGTATTTGAGTGAAGAATCTATAAGAATGTCTTACAGAGATGAACTACACAAACTGTGGACCAAGTTAGCCACTGTAAACCAGAATGTCTTAAACTCAGTGGACCATCAGGAGTTTGCAGCCTTGGAAGAATGAGTCGCCAAGGTGGAGGAAGTAATAGAGAATGTAGAAAGCTTTGGGAACAAGTTACTTGGGAAAGTAACTTTGTTGAAGAAGAAAGAAGGGGAAATCGTTCAAGAGGTCTTATACCTGAAAATGGAGCAAGAAGCAGATTGTGTTTGTTTAAGAAATTTTAGTGCAGATATTGAGAAATTAATCAAACAAGTGGAGGAACTTAAAGCTCACAGATGTGCTTGTGAGCCTGATATGGCAAGCGATGCTGAAGAAAGAAGTCCTCGCACAATACTTGGGAAGTCAAATACCCCAATTAACATGCCACCCACTTTTGCTGCCATTTTGGAGATGATGCCCAAAGTCACTCCTCAAGTTAGCCAAGTAGCTGAACCGAGAGAATCAGCCATAAATGACTCAGAGGAATTTAGAGCAACGCCAAAATTGCCAATGTTCCATCAGGATAACGCCCCTACATTTTTCTGACTGTTTAACATAACCATGAATGGCTACGGGGATCATCAAAAGGCGTTGATGGTCATGAACTGCCTAGAAACCAACTGTCAAAACTTAATGCTACCTCACATGGAGGGGGACAGCTGGTCGTATGCTGAGGCAAAGGCAGCCATCATGAAAGAGTTTGGGAGTCTGAAACGCATGTAAAAATGCAATAAGGAATTTATGGGAATCCAGTTCCATAAAGATGAGTCTCTAGCTAGCTTTGCAGATTGATTTTACCAGGAGTCACAGATCATGGCTGGAGCAAAAATATTGAATGAATTTGATGCTAGAATCGCCTTGCAAGCGGCCCTCTGGTCCTATCACAATTTGCATTGCATGATTTCTTCCGTATTCATGATGGAAATAACTACCTTACAAATGGTAAATAGTTTGAAGATTTTGGGAGCGACATTTAATGCCCCAAATAGAAGCTTCAAATCCAATCATGTACAAAATCTGAATCTCATGAAGGGAAATGAAGGAGCTAAGGAGGCTACCAATCAAACCATGCTGGGGAATAAGCCCAAAGAATTCAGACGGTTAAACAAGAAGGAAAAGGTCTGCTATCAGTGTGGCGGCAAAAGATATTATGCCATGCACTGTAATAAGCCAAAGGATCAGATCAACGTGGTCCAGGCCAAAGAGTCAGCAGCCACCAAGGATTTGGGAAAAAGTCCTGCGGCATAGATGGGGAACAGTTTAGAGCTGCGGAGAAGCCTGTTCCTCCTGATATTATGAATGAAGAAATTAATATCAGCAATATGTTCATAGATGATGAACAGGATCAGCTGTATCAAGTGGTTAAATGGATGTAAATGCTATGACCAGAGTCAGGGCGAAGAGAATTGACCCCAAGATAATCAAGGAAGTTGCCCAGCCATATGTCTGACAACTGGCGGACAAGATTTGATCAGCCAAAAATCCTGAAGAATTATCTGATGTCCGTTTAGATGAGGCTAATCTGTCGATCCCCTCAGTACAATAAAGGAATCTCTTCATGATTTATCAGTGCAAATTATTCACACCCTAGATTTGGCTAATAATGCAACTATTCACTCAGTAGACACTATATTACAATAATCTGAGTGTACATATATAGACATACAAGTGAATCAAGTGAGGGTGAGGGCGATTGTCAACAGAAGAGCGCCCATCAATTTTGTCTTGGCCAAGCTGGTAAATAGTATGAAGATCTCTCTCAACTTGGAACATAAGAAAGAATATGGGACAGATGAGCCAAACACCATCATCTCCTGTGGAGCTTTTAGTGCACTGCCACTATAACTTGGGTCATTGATGGTATCTGCGCCAGCAATAGTTTTGGCGAACCAAAACTATGACATTCTGATTGGAACAGGATTTCTACGGAAATACAGAGTTCAATGTAACTTTTAGAATAATACGTTGACCATCTTGGGTCAGACGTTACCATTGGTATATCAGAAGGATGGTGAAGCTCCGCTAAATTGGAGAACAACTTCATCAATATAATATACAATGATGGCATTATTACAATTTGGTACCAAGTAGTTGGTAGAAAGTGACACAAAATGCCGGCAGAAATCCTAGAGAACTGTTGGATTCCACTGAAGATCAAGAATGAGAGGACCATACCGCCAGGATTGCAGATGATAGTTGACATGGGGTTGACATTGGAGATTCCTGAGCTGTTGTATGGGGAGGTTGGAAGCCCCTGAAAGAAGTCCAGAGTGGAGCCATGGGTGGCTCCTGGGATAGTAATGCTGGGCCATGGAGAAATTCAAGTTCTCCCGGCGAATTTGAGTTAAAAATCAATGAAGATTAAGAGGAATAAGATTATCACATTTGTTCATCTAATCCCACCAACTGAATTGAAGAGATTCCACAATTTTGGGACTCTTTATGAAATGGGATTACCAGCTGGGGTAGCCAAAAGTGTCAACCTATTGGTTGATTGAGAGCAGCTCGCTGATCTGTCGGAAGGCCAGTAAGAGGAGGTGCTCAAACTATTTGAAAAGTATTGGGAAGTGTTCGCTCAGGATGACTATGATTTGGGATGCACACGAGATTTGATCCACAAGGTCAACACCAGGGAAAATTCGCCAATCAGGATGAGACTGATCCAATGATCAAAAGCCACTGAAGCAGTAGTGGAGGATGAAATCAGCAAACTAGTGAAGCATGGGCTTCTAGTATTGTCATCAAGTCCCTGGGTGAGTCTGATTTTGATCATGAAGAAGAAGGATGGTTACATCGATGAATCCCCCCCTTGGGTTGGGACCATCTAGTACTAAAAAAAAAAGAAGAAGGATGGATCCAACTGGGTGGTGATTGATTACTGAAGGCTGAATAAAAATATGAAGAAGGATTCATATCCCCTACTGAGGATCGACAATGCACTAGATTGTTTAGGAGAAGTAAAGTATTTCTCCACAATGGATCTGATCTCGGAATATTGGCAGATTGACTTGCCAAAGGAAGACCAGGAAAAATGCATGATTATTACCGTGCAGGGGCTATACCAACTGACTAGGATGCCCCAGGGTCTATGCAATGTGCCTGCAATCTTTCAGAGGGCCATAGATGTGATATTAAGTGGCTTGAAGTTGTCATGCATCCTGGTATACCTGGATGATGTAAACGTGTTCAGTAGGACGTTTACTGATCACCTACACCACTTGGAAGAAGTATTCAAGTGACTGTCCACAGCTAACCTGAAGATTAAGCTGAGGAAGTGCTACTTCTTTAAGAAAGAGTTGGAATACCTGGGATTCGTAATCAACTCCAGTGGATTGCAGCCACAAACCCAAAAGATATCAGCTATAGAACATATGGCTGTACTGAAGAGTGTCTGAGACATCCAAGTGTTTCTTGGGATGGTTAAATACTACAGAAGATTTATTCAGTACTTCGCCCAAATAGCTGAGCCATTATTCCATTTATTAAAGGATCCAAAAAAATGATTCATATGTAATGAAGAGGCCCAGGACTCCTTCAATGAGTTACACCAGTATTTAATAGATTCACCAATTCTGAAATATCCGAATTTTGATCAGGAGTTTATTATTCAAACTGATGCTTTGTTGACGGTGATTGGCGCCATACTGAGCCAAGTAGACAAACTTGGGGACGAACATCTGGTGGCATATGTGAGACAGACACTCTCAGCTGCTGAGAGGAACTACACCGTGATTGAGCGTGAATACCTTGCGGTCATTTATGCATGCAAGCAGTTTTGGGTGTACATCCACAGAACGCACTTTAAGGTGGTAATGGACCATACTTTGCTTTGGCTACACAATTTAAGAGAGCCAGAAGGACGACTGGCCCAATAGGCACTTAAGCTCCAGGCTTATGATTATGAGATTGTCCACTGAGTGGGGGCTTATCACAAGAATTTGGATGGCTTATCATGGTTGCCAATGGTCCAGATGGTATACCTGCAGGCGGATGAGCTATTCCAGAAAATTGTCGATGGAAAAATTGGGATGAGCCCTGAGAAATCCAAGGTGCGCTTTGGAAAGTGATGGAAAACACGGAGACCATGGATGGACAAGTATTTAAAACAATCAACGAGAAGCAGCTATTATTCCTGAAACCATTGGAAAGAGTAGCGATAGTGCAAGCCACTCACAAGGTTGTCAGGCATGGAGGCCTGAGGAAAACAACTGACCATATTTGCCAGTACTATTACTGGGAATAAAGCAACTACAATGTTGCAGATTATCTAGCTTGTTGTTTATAGTGCCAGCTGCACAAACCACATAAGAATACAACTGGATACTGACTGGTCCACCCTGGATTTGCCTGGCACACGGTGTCCATTGACGTGATGGGACTGCTGACAATGAGCACAGGGGGAGTCAAGTACATTATAGTTGCCAATGACCATCTGACAAGATGGGTCGAGATGAAGGCTCTAACGATAAAGGACGCTACCAGTACTGTGAGGCTCATCCTGGATCAAGTAGTATACCAGCATGGATTTCCGCAGGTCCTGCTTAGCAATAATGGAACCAACTTCACATCTCAAGTGATCCCAAGATTAAATGAGATAATGGGGATCAGAGGGGTTGTGTCAGTACCTTACCAGATGGAGACGAACGGACTGGTAGAATGGGTTGATGAAATGCTGGCCATGGCGCTGTGGAAGCTAGTCACAGGGAGAATTTACACTTGGGGAAAAACCTGAGTTTGGTGATGTTCGCCTACAATATTTTACATCATACAGCAATGGGAAAGATGCCGTTTAAGTTTTTATACAGGAGAAAGGCCAAATTGCCACTGATTTTGTATTTGGTGGTGAAACCTACATTGGGGATGAGTACCAGGCAATACCTGAACTGACTGACATGTATCCTGATCAATATGCAATTGCAAGCATTTGATACAACCTTGAAGAAAAGGATATGAGCGAAATTGACGGACAACAAGAACTGACTGTCCTTAGTTGAGTATCAAATTGGGGAAAGAGTTGCCTATTGTGATACAAATGGTTTCAGATGAAGAAACAAATTAGATGCGTTGCAGTCAGGTCTGTTTGAAGTGATCGCCAAGATGGCAACAGACGCTTACTTCATCAAGAACCTCTTGGATGGAAGGGTAGTAAATCAAGTCCATGCTGAATATTTGAAGCGATGGATCAATGAAAAAATAAAAGAGTTCCTGAAGGACCGATGAACCATTAAGTTGGTAATTTCCTGATAATTAGGTCAAGTCTGAAAAAAGGACCTCTGAACCAATATAGATGGTTAAGTCCGAAAGAAGGACCTCTGAACCATAGAAAACTGGCAGGTTTAAGTACCCAGGACCCAGTTTGGGGAAAAAATAAAAAAAGATGGGCCGCTGAACTGAAACAAGGTCAAGTCTCATAGGAAAAAGAAGAATAAAGATAAAAAATTGATAAAAGATATTGGGAAAAAGATTATAAACTGCATAGAAAAAAAACCAATATAATTTTATACTTTTTTTATTAATTGTCCTCAGTATGGGGATGGTTCTGCCTATGTCGCCTCTTGGGGAGGGATTATAGATTGCAGTAGGAATGAACAGCCCATCAAAATTGATATGAGATAGGATGCTAGCAAGGGCTAGACCTACACAAAACCACTTTCTTTGATTGGATGCAGAGCCCTGCGAGAAAACGACTAGGGGAAGAGAAATTGAGATGTCAGATGAAGCCATTTTGAAAACCCCAGAGTAGGGAGGAAAGCAACAGTATAAGAAGAGGCAATTGGCGTAAAACCCCAAGTAAACCCAATATGGTACCAGAGCCAGAAGACTAATTCTGAGTGCCTGAAAATGGGCTTTATCAAGGACACTGGACATGTGGGCTGGCAACAAAGAAGGGATGCTTGACGGGGTTGCCAAATCATACCCCCTATCAATGCCATCAGCGGAAGATACCAATGAGAAGCTCCAGAGAGGAGAAAGTCATGCAGGGAGTGGATTGCATCCTGCAAGTGGCGACTATGGGCTTCTTGGAAGCTAAAGCTGAATAAATGGTGGAACCCAGACGAGGCTGGAAGCTTCATGGACCAACTCTAAAGAACTTGGCCAGCAAAGAGAAGAGCATAAGCAGCGGGATCCTGATCTCGAATGTTATCAAGATCAGAGGGATTCAGCGCTAAAGTTAGAGCCTTGGTGACTTGGGTCTGGAGTTTAGCATAGGGGAGCTCGAAGTGAATACTGTTACCAATGGTGAGCTCAGAGACCAGAACAGCAGGTTTGTAATATTGACCAAGTCAGAAGAGGAACTCAGGGAGCAGGTCTGACCTGGCAAGAAATAACAATTCAGAGCAACTGGCATAATCTCTGGAGCATTTACAATGATGGTCAGAGCATCAGCAAAAGGAGCTGAATCCAGGAGAGTTTTGAAGTCCAACTCTGGAATCAACAGTAGAGGAAGAATCAGCTGAGAGTTGTTAAAAATTATAGCCAGCCTGGTTTTGGAGGGATTAGTTACTGTTTCCAGTAATTTGATGGAAGGACTAGCCGCTGGCGCCAGACTAGGCGTATGAGTCCTGGAAGGACCATAAAAGAGGTTCTACCAAGCATCCTGACTCATCTGCTGGAAGAGATGGAGGTCTTGATCAGACAAAATATTCAGGAGCTTCTGGTATCATGACTCAGAATTTGACATATGAGCTGGATAAGAAGGGGATGTGTAAGTCCCAGTGAACATCCTCTGGGCATTGATCAGGCCATTTTTCCATTCCCAAGCAAGAAGGTACCGAAGAGGATGGTCATACCCCTTATTACTCAGGGCAATCTCTCTCATGTAGTAGACGAGTGCTGGGTAACAGCTCTTCCACTTTGGATCTTGCTTCCGGTACCCACACTCTCCTTGGCAGAACTGTTATGAGGAATCAGTTAAATTTGCACTGAGATCACCAAAATGGAATTGATTGCAACTAATTTGAATGACAATTAGCCTGATGCTCAGATTTCAAATGGTCAAAAAGGTATGAAGACCAATCTATCAGCTGGAATGCCCAACGGTTGCAATTTGGTTAACATGATGATTGAAAAAATCTCCCCCTCCCAAATCCATTGGGCATCACCCCCAATGAGCAGGTAATAGCATCGGACACCATTGATGAGGGTTTAAAGCTTCCTGCCAGCAAATTGGGCGTTGCGCCTGATGCAATGCCACTGACCAAATGAATGGCCCAGCGACCAAGCATGGGTGGGTTGGGCGTCCCAAACCTGTTCCCAACCAAATGGGTCCACCCATATGTGGGGTGGTCTTGGGGGATTCCCGCCGCTTGTTGGGCCAAATGCCATCATGTCAACCATTGGAAATGTAGCTGAGCTTTGGTTCAGACGTTTGAGGTTGAACTGACTGCAACTCAGCCTGCTGCCAAATTTTGCGATGTCAGTTCCCAGGGAATTAACATGCCCATTCCCAAATAATTCGCCGCTTAGGTCAAACTTGTGGGACCCAATCCCAGCTTGTTTTCCTCCAAATTGATGACTATTTAATCGGTCGCATTGCACTGAGAAAACTGTTGGTTGATTCTCCTTTCTTAAATTTTCCAATAAAAACAACCCTCCCCAAAATTCAGTTTTTATCTGTTGAAAATTAAGCTCCCTTCCAGTTCCATATTCTTTGTACCAGCAGCAGTGCCTCTGGCATTCTGGTTTGCCATTTGGGTGCTCTGGCATCTGGACTGGCAGGCCAGTCTAATTCTTACTTGCTGTTCGCCTGACAGGATGTCAGACTTATATGGAAGTTGACATTATGCACTCTACAATCCATTAAGCTCCAATTTCAGAGAAATTAATCTTAAAATTAATGGGATAAGCTTTCTAAGGGAAGAGTTAGGAATGACTTGAGCCAAGAGGTTATATAGAAAAATAACAAGGGTGAATAGAAATAAGTATTCTTAATTGAGCCACAAAATGAACATCGACAGCAAGAGTTTCCTGTCTAAAATGAGAAGAAAATCAGGAAATCAAGGACGCTGGACCAAGAATCCTGAATATGACAGTGGGTCTTAATCCTGATGGGGGGAAAACCAGATCCCAGGACTAATATTGTCATGAGTAAATCAATCAGCCCAGCATGACAGTAGATCGTGGGTACCACGCTCTGAGAAGGTGGTATTGAGGAGGAAGAGGAAAAACATCATATGCCGAAGGTCATCCTGAGCAGCATTGAGTATTGACAAGTGTACTCCACTTGAACCAATGAAGTAAATGACCAAGTGTCCAAAGTGGTGTTCTCATGCACCGGTCCTTTTCTTGTTGGAAATCTAGGCAAGAGGGGGGATGCGTTGGGATTTTTGCCCATATTCCCAGCCTGCTAGATTACCTGGTGTTGCTAGGGGAAAAATACCTAAAGGTGAAGTGAATCAGAAATCAGTTAGCCCAAGTTTTGGAGTAACTATGTTTGGGGGATTTTGGGTTATTCTCATGGTCATATCCATTGGCAATCAATCCAGATAAATACTTAAGATCTCATTGGGCAGAGTTGCCAGCGAAATAGGGGCATCTGATAGTGATTAACTATCAGGTGTACCAATTGGGATTGGTCAGGTTTCATCACCAACTGATTGGGAATGAATAGCAAGTTGCGAGGTGAATGATGCCACTTGAAATTAGTGAATCAATTGGTTGGTGAGTGACTTGCCTTAATGGGTAATAAGTCCCATTACCTAAGAAGGTCGCTAGCCAAATATGTTTGGTTTGCTTGGATTGAGAGGGAAACGTTAGGGACACATTTTCTGACTCTTTCCGTTTTAGGTCTTGAGGATGTCCAATGATGGAATCCTAGCCAGGATGGGGAAGACCATCGCTGCTGAGAAGAGGAAGGGTGATTTAATGGCAACAGCTGGTGTTTCATCGAAGAGGTATCAACTGAGGGTTAGACAGCTGAATTCCCCACTATATATATTCCCTAGGATTTACTATAGTCAAAGACAAAAATACTAAGGGTTATTTCGTTCTAAGTTATCATTTTGGTATATAGTTAAACTATCATCAGCTTCCATTGTGCTGTTCTGTCTCAAGGATATTATTGCTGTGGTAAATAATTGGAAAACTCTCAGAGAGAAGAGTAAAGATCTGAGTGGGGATCTAGAGAAGAAAGAGCCATAATCAGGGATAGCTTCTGACTGTGTGTTGGACCAAAGAGACTGTCACCGGGGTATCTCAGTGAAGATTGGTGGACAAGAGGAAGAGAACGAATCCCTATGATTATGACATCACAAGTTAATAATTGGGAATACTGGCCGAGCGTTTGGTCAAAATATAATTAATACTCAACTATGGATAATAGTCTCCATACTATTATCAATTAATAATTTATTCTAATATACAATGCGACGAAGTGGACAAGGAAACGGAGCCTGTGCAGTAAAAATATTACTAGGTTTCTTGCTGATAACAACCACTTAAGTAAATTTTTACACCGTTCATCTTGGATCCCATTGAAACCTGGGTAAATTTAAAACCAAATTGATAAACAAAACTTGCCATCTTGCATCACATAAGTACACCTCCGACACAGCCACAATAAGGCGCACATTGGTGGAACTGGACCACCTCAAGCTCAATACCCAGAAGTATGGCTAGAGCCCCTACTGAGGTTGCAAATGGGTGGAAATATCCATCCACTTAAACGTCTTCATCTTTGAACACCAGCACAGAATTAAAGTATTGAGAAAAGGTAAGTTCATAAAAGAAGGAAAAACCTGCTCAAAATATCTCTTCCGCCAAATCCACTCCTGTGGCAACCAGCCTATGTGAACACAAATTCACAAATCTGATGGCACCATGGCTACTGACCCAGTGGAGGTCAAAGCGGAAGTACACCACTATTACATTGAACTATATTGCGACACCCCAACTGACCCCCAAAAATTAAAATTTTATACACATTACTGGGATACAAAGCGCACCACTGGACTATAACCTCCTAAATTTAATAACTAAGGAGGAACTTTGGGACACAGTTTTGCGGTGCACCTCATAGGAAATGTCCAGGGCCTGATGAGATACCCTACAAATTTTACAAGAAATACTTCAAGCAAATTGCCCCCCTCCTCATAGCATCAATGAACCAGTGCCTGTTGGAGGCACGCCTCCTGCTTGGTGTCCAGGACCCTATGTCATAACCCTGATTAAGAAGGGTGACAAACTGGACCTGGCCAACTGGCGCCCAATTGTACTCTCTAACACTGACATTTAACTACTCACGAAAATTTTAGCAACCAGATTATGCACAATAGCTTCCGTAGTCCTGTCACCCAATCAATTTGGGCTCATACTAGGGAGTTCAATCTGGACAAACATACATTCCATCGCTAACATATGCCAGTCCAAAGCAACTAAAGCCCTGGTATTCCTAGACCAGGAAAAGGCATATGACCATGTTAGTTGGCCGTACCTGAAGGAATGCCTGAACGCCTTCAAACTCCCACCCAGATTCATTGACTGGGCAATGCTCCTCACAGAATCCGCATCTATGGCTGTATGCGTCCCTTGCTAACTAACTAACAAGATCACACCACGAAGAGGGCTCAAACAAGGGGCCCCCTCAGCCCACTGCTGTATAACTTCAGTTTTGATCCACTCCTTCGCGTCACAGACTCACGCCTCATGAGCATAACCGCACAAGGTCAGCCAACAATCAAGGTACTAGCCTTTGCGGATGACTTCATAACAGATGTAGCCAACAACAATGATGCCCGCCAGCTGGAACGCATACTAGATGAATATTATTGTGAGCAACGCATTAATCAACAAAAGGAAAAAAGGAAATAATTCTCTTAGGCAAGTACAATAACTACTGGGCTACAACACCCAAACCCCACACCCCCCGCAAAGAAACAACCCTCTCATTCTTCCCTTTGCATCACCTCCCACAACCAACCCAGTCCGCCACCTTAGGGTATGGCTGGAGACAGGGGGTATGCCAATGAGACAATGGAGAACAATCTACTACAGTGGATGTCCAACCGCGTCACCTCCCTTAAAGGAAGATCCCCAGGACTAACAGGGCGGGTAACAGTTTTCAATTCACTCATCCTCCCGATGTTGTGGTTCCAAGCACACGCAATATCCTTCTCACCTACATTCATATCCTCAGTCCACACACTTATCCAGGGATGGCTGTGGCCTGAGCCCTGGCCACCTGTACGGGTGGAAACACTTTGGCCAACGCTCTAGAGGAGGCATGGGTCTAATAGACTTTGAGGTCCATGCCAACCGTATACTGGGCACCTGGATAAAGGAAGTCCTAGCCCCAGACCTCCCGCAACAACACTGGTCCAGAGCGGCGAGGGCCAACGTTGCACAGGCCCTCAAACTACCCAACCCACACAACCCGTCCAGCCTGCTCACATACCTGGCGATCCACCCCAACGCAGCAGTCCCTCATGGAACTCCTTCACACTTCAAATGACTCCTCTGCACCATTCAGCGCATGGGGTGGACGGTCACTCTCTCAGGTACTATCAAGGAAAAGGGGAAGGCCCAGAGCCCACTTCACGCTAAGAAATCCAGAGGACCACCCCCAGAGGGACACACACGACGTGGCCCCATTAATTGTGATAATCAACTACCTGGATGCTTTAGACATCCCATATGGTCTCACAACACAGAAGACAATATGGAAGCTAGCACATCATCCGCTCCTTCAGTTAAGGGTAAGAGCTAACACCTGGCGTTGCCTCAGAAGAGCCTACAAAACAGAAGATCACTCCAACTCTCTTCATTCAGAGTGCGCAGTGTGTGGAGGGGATGGCACCCTACATGACCGCCTTGAAGCATGCCCCCCATCTAGAGCCATATGTCAGTAAGTTGCGCGCCTGCTAAGGACCCAAGATAATCAGTAATCATTAATCTCCAGGAGCCTCCTAGCACTCCAACTCAAATCCCTGATACTACCTACCCTCTGCTTCCTGATAGTTACCATCGCTATGTGGACAATTCACACCATAGCACTGGATGCTTTCATGGGAACTGTACCAACCATCCGTGGGACAATCAACAGATTCCACCTACATCTACTGGAACACTTTCAAGACTGGATATACAGATACATGAGGCTGAGGCAGCAACAATTTGTTGAGTCGTGGTTCCCAGTCTGTTTTCAGCAAATGGACCCCTTCCTCCATACCTTCTCCATCATAGGGGAAACCCCCTTGGAGTAGCGCACCCAACCCCCCTATACCTGGTGATACTTGCTGGCAACAGAGGTAGCTCGTCTACCCTGGGGTGCCTAATTTTAGTTACACTTTGACTCCCCCTATCCCACTACATATTTTGGTTTTGCCCATCCCCTGGTCGGCTTATCCCAGTTAAATAAAATGAATAATAAAAATAGTATATTACTATCCCCAAACTTTATAATGTACTTGTGCCAAGTTTAGATAGTTTCAGTTATTTTCTCATGTGATAATGTATCCTATATAAACAACAGACATTCTTTAGAAATTCCATACTTTATTTAGAAAAAATGAAAGAAAATAAGAGGGAAGGGTGGAATACAAAAGTTTTGGCTTAATCAAAAAGAATGAGAAGGGGGCCATATCTAGCTAGCATCTCCAACTATTGCTGGTTACCAATTGCCATCGCTAGCTACTGTTCTAGTGCATCTGGGCTTTCAGGCCATTGGACTCTTAATTGATTCATTGCTTCATCACATATGATGAGCAATCTTTAGGAAAATCTAGGTGTGCAGCTTTATAATCTCTGAGGGATGGGGCACAAAAATTTGGTGATCCACTGGAGCTGGTCATATAGAATACAAATTGTCTTCAATACTAAACTCTTGTAATAGGAGCACTCATTGCCAAAACTTTTAGCAACGAGGGCCAAGTGTACAACCCATATACAATAATGGTAGAGGAATGCACACAGCTGGATTGGAGATGCTCACAGGGTTGACAAAAAACAGGTCCTGCAGCTTGTGCATCTCAACTGATGATTCAATGACTGAAAGGAGGTACCTCATTGTAGACCAGTACTTACAGAAAACAATGCACTCATAATACCAATGACCAATATCTGCTTTGACTTCAGTGCAGATGGGGTAGTACTTATGCAGGTAGTCTAGTCCACTATGCTTACCAGATTTGAACACTTGGTGCAGGATCTTCCATGTGATTGACTGTTAAAATCTGAGGTTCCACTGATACTAGTCCCCAGAGATTAACTGCACAGGTTCTTTTATTATGTGCACTATCTGCGTTGATTAATTAGTATAGATATATACCATTTTTTGATTTCAACATTTTGTAAATTAATTTCAATATCACAAATCAATGTCAACATCTTGCACTTTTTTTCAACATTTTGCATTTCAATTAAAAAAGTTTGTATTTCAATATAAACATTTTGCATTTTGATTGCAATATTTTGCATTTTAAAACCAACATTTTATATTCCAATCTCAACACAATTTTTGGCAATAGTTTATTTTTATTCCTGCTGAAACAGTGCAAGCATATTAAATTTCTACTCTTTTTTTCTATTTACAAAATATTTGTATATCCCTTATGTCAAATTATAATCTACCAAAAAGAAAACAATGATGCTGAGGAAACCACTGATTCTTTAGCTATAACTGGATACAGTATAATCACTAACGCCAAACGCCTTAGCCTTATTCAATTAGTATATGAACAAGGAAAGATTACAAAGGAGGCTGTTGATTTTTTATAAACAAATTATAATACTGAAAGAACTATAACTTTTAATTATGAATCAAGTTGGATTATAGAAAAAATATAAAGGTGGGAGTGAAAGAAGAGTGCTTAATCAAGTTCCCACAGAAAGGGTTGTAAATTTGGTCTCTTTTAATCCACTAATAACCTTGAAGGAGATCAAAGAAACATGGGAGGCAGAAGAAGAAATTTTTCAATTTCAATTTCAAGTATTAATAAATGTCTCCAGGAGTTACAAATTACAATGAAGTTAAGCCATCAAGAATTAGATATAGTAAATGATCTGAAATGATTTTATTGAGAAAAGAGTATACCCTTTAGTTTAATAATCACTTTAATGATGCTTATTCCAATGATTTTTTTATTGATAAAGCCTCACTTAATTTACATCTCAATTGTAGCCTGGGAAGATCTAGAAAAAATACATTCTATTGTAATTGTTTCAATGGTGAGGGGTAGGTCAGTATCTTTGATTGCTAAGATGACTATTAATGGCTTCATTATTATAAACTATTGCTCATTTAACAGTTAATGGTGATATATCTGCTGATTATTTACATGAGCTTTGCTCTTATCTATAAGATGAAAAAATCTGCATGGAATGTGTCTTATATTAGATAATGCTAGAATTCATAGAAGGCAAGATCTATAGAGAATAACTTCATTATTTAGTTTTGAGTTTAAGCTTTTATCTCCATATTCAAATGTATGCTAAATCCAATTGAAGATGCCTTTTCAAAGATAAAAAATGGTGTTAGTTCAAAGTTAAAAATTAGTGCTAGTGGATTGCTATTAGACTTAATTATAGAGGAGACTGCTACTGTTTCAGCCACTGATAGTACAGAATATTTAGACTTATTCTTGGAAATATTACAAATTGTGCAGCTGAATTGCTCTATGCTCATCATTATAACATGCTTCATAATTATCTTTCTTATATTTAATAGATTTAATATTTTTTAATTATTTATTTAGGAAGGTCGACCAGGGGACAAGCACTTCCAATATAATGGGGATAAACTAATGAAATTTGAAAAATTAAAAGCCACCACAGAGGGTTCAAGGCCCCTCTTGTTGTCTCCAGGATCACCAAGTTTAGGACGGTAGGGAAGGGGGTTATGCTGGCTTATTCTTGGATACAGCATATGTGAAGGAAAGGATCAACCTTTAGGAACCATATGGGGAGCCATGTGTTGATTGTCCTTCTGTTATGGGGGATAAAGGTGCCCAAACAGCCATGCTTGGAAATGTTCCAATATATGGCAGTGGAAACGATTGAAGGCTTCTTAGATTGTAGGCGCTGCTCCTGTAAACGATTCCAGTACTATTGTATGGATCATACATAGTGTTATTGCTACTATTAACGCCCTGAGGGATGAGCGGATAGGAGAGTCCATGTTTATAGTGAACATTTTCCTTGCTAGGCTGAATGGTTGTCCACTTTCTTGGCGGAATAGGCGCATGGCCTCTTTCCATACAGCCACTGATGTTGGGCATTGTTCTAAACGGTGGGCTAGGCTTCCATACTGGCCACATATTGTACATGAGGAGTGAGTGGCATTTGACCGTTCTGCTGTGCAGTATACTCTCCTCATGCACCTCCATACATGTGCTTTCATCCTGGGTTGGATTAGAGGGTGATTTGTGTAACTCCATACTCTTCTTTGAGTCTCCAGGTTGTATGGTATATCCATATGGTCCAGGTAATTTATCCTAGCTATGGTACTTGGATTTCTGCATATTTTATTGTCTGTAATTATTTGGTCATTGATTTCCTATCTGTAAGTTAGCCTTGGGCGTCCTCAGTGGATGATTTGGCCACTTATGTGGATCTGCCACGTCGCTCTTCTCATGGCTAGGAGTATTCGTTTGAAATGTGCAGGAGTGCTGTGTGGTCCTGCAGCTGTAGGATGGGATGCCAGATAATTGATTAATGTGTTTGGGTGATCTGGGTTTTTTTAATTGGAGTGCTCGTGAAAAGTTATAACTTGCTGTTCTGGCCCAATGTGTATCTGGAAGATCTGGGCTAGTCACCTGAGCTATCCAGGATCCTAGTATATGAGTCACTTGCTGTACGTAATTAGTAAGCCCCATACCTCCATTCCTTCTAGAGCCAAGTAGGGTTTCAAGGCGTACAGGGGGGTTGTGGTTGGACCAAAGCCATCCTTGTAATAAGGCGTGAATTGTATTGAAGAAGGACGATGAGAAAGCAATTGCATGGGCCATAAACCATATGATTGATAGAATAATAGAGCTGGCTACCATAAACCTTCCTGTTAAACCTGTTTGATGTCCATGTAAAGAGGCAATGCGTTTTGTTACTTTGTCTAGGAGTTGATTTTCCATCATGGAGTTAGCTTAACCTCCTGCTTTTAGCCATACCCCTAAGTGACGGACAGGTCCAGCTGTTGGCTTAATGGTGAAGGGAAGTTTCAGTTGGATCATTGCTGATTTTCGCTTCCTATGTCTGGTGAGGAGTCTTGATGTTGTATTAATATGTTGGCCCTGAGTAGATGGAGTCCAATGGGTCTGATATTTTCCCAGGAGTATGATTTCCGTTTTCTCAGTGTTAAGTGATGCGTTGCTTATGGCTGAGTAATCTTTGATTATCTTCTCTATTCTGAAAGCATCCTGATTGTTTGATATTCCCACCATGCAATCATCATCAAAGGCCATCATTTTGACTGGTAGTTGGCCCTTGACATTGATTCCCTTGAGAAGTGTATTTATGTTACAGATTAGAGGATCCAAGATAAAATTGTAAAGTAGAGGGCTTAAGGGGTCTCCTTGTTTGAGTCCTCTCTGTGGGATGACTGGTTTAGTCAAAAAGCCTGCTCCCCGCACAAGCATGGTGGCTGACTCTGTGAACATCATCACCCAGCTTATGAATCTATTTGGGAGTTTGAATTTTTGAAGGCAGGCCCTGAGATAGGTCCAGTTCACCCTGTCGTATGCCTTCTGTTGGTCCAAGAAGACAAGCGCTCCAGAGGTTTTGGACTGGAAGAAATTTGCAACTGTGTGGATATTGTCCCATATGGATCTTCTTGGGACAAATCCATATTGTGATGGGGATATCTCTTCAGTTGCAATTTCTCCTAGTCGTTTGGCCATGATAATTGTGAATATTTTTGTGTCTTTGTTGGTTAAGGAGATTCGGTGCCAGTTGGATAGGTTTAGTCTGTCTCCTTTTTTGAATAAGGTGACATTGTAAGCTTCTTTGCCTCCAGGTAGGAGGCATGTTTCCATAATACACTTGTTCATGGAAGTTAAAAGGATATTAGAAATGTTTCTAAGATATTTTATGTAAAATTCATAGGGAATCCCATCGGGTCCAGGGCATTTCTCTCTTGGTGCACTGCATACTACTTCCCATAGTTCCTCATGCTTTTTAGGTTGGTTATATTATTATTTTGGGCTGCAGTGTCGATATGTGCACTTGTGAGGAATTATTCATTTTTTCTGGTTCAACTGGTTCAGATTTATACAAGTTCATATAAAACCTGTGCACTTTGGTTGCAACTTCTTTGGGTGTTTCCACTATGGATTTGTCCGGTCATTGGACCTGTGTGCAAGCTATCATATTTTTCCAGGCGTGGAATCGGTGGAAAAAATAGCTTGAGCAAGTTTCTCCATCTTTTATGTTTCTTGCTTTATATTGAACTCTAACTCAATGTTGGTGTTCACAGATCAGAGTGTTTAGCTGATCAGAAACCTCCGCCCATCTGTGACCCCATCCATGGCTGTACCTTGTGCGTGGGACGTTGTTTTTTTTTAGTACTAGATGGTCCCAACCCAAGGGGGGGATTCATCGATGTTGGGACGTTGTTTTCAAAGTGGTTGATTTCTGCCAAAGTGTGCTTGATAATGGCTGAAGCTGCCCTGTGGCTTCTAGACGTTGTATGTTTGATTTGTTGAATTTGTTGATTTTTTTAAATATTCCCAGGTGGTTAGTGGATTTGAGCAGAAAGGTGTTTGAGAATCTCAGGTTGAGGATATTTCCTCCATCCAGGATTAAAATTCTGAGTCAGCTAAACTTTCTGGGCGTATTCTGCACCATATGGATGCTTGAGTACTTGGTTCCGCCAGTTTTTAGGACACTAAAACTAGCCGATGGTCAGAAAATTCAATTTTTGTAGTTTTAAATTTTTGAATTTGGTTATAAAAAATTATAGGTGTGAGTATCAGGTCTATCCGTGACATGAAGATAAGTGAACCATTGTGTACATGTGGGCGTGTCATGTTTTGTAGTAGGGGTAGCCTTTTTGGTAGCGGATCATATAGTCCCAGGGTGGCCTTTAGTATGCGGAGTTCTACTTGCCCTTGTGGTACTTCCGTTGTGTATGGCCATCAGTCAGTATCTGGGTTAATCCAGCAGTTCATGTCTCCTATGATAAAAGTGATTGCTGGTAGATTATAGTTGTGTTAGAGCTGTTAGAAATTCTCTTTCGTCAAGTGCACAGTTTGGTGCATACACACTGGCTATTGTGTGTACTTTGGTGTGCCATGAGAAGGTTATGGCAAGTATGCAGCCATCCAGGAACAAATTTTTGTTGATAAATTTATAGTTTTGGTTTGCGCGTACTATCACCCCACAGTGTTGCAACCAAAACAATATTGTTGGGAGGATCATGTTTTACTATGCCTCCTCCTCTCCCTGTGGACAGTGGGTTTCCTGCACCGCCAGGATGTCCACAGGTGGGTTTTGTAGGAGAAACAACTTCCTGGCATGGGACGTTAAGGCCTTGAGTCCAGCTATGTTCAGCGTCCCTATCTCTACTGAGATGCCCGATGCACCTCAGGAGCAGTTAGTAGGGCCCCAGCCCTACTCCCTCACTCATATTACTCTCCAATGCACCTCTGCTGCGGAGAGCATAACCATGAGTAGGAGTTGGGGTGTATTATGCCCCTTTTGTTGCCACTGTTTTTGCTCCTCTCTTGGCTTTGCTTGGTTTCAATTTATCATTGCGGTGCACTTGTGTGCTCTTATTGGCCACATATTTTCTTGCGCATTCCATTGTTGATTTTCCTTCCCAATTGGGTTATGTTCCACAATTTCAGGGGGTGCGCTGTACCCCAGTTTTTCTGCATATATTTCCAAATTGGGTTCTGCCAAATTCAATCTGTTTGGATTGGGTGTTTGGTTTTCTGTGGGATTTGATTGGTTCATTGATTCAAATTCATCCATGTCTTCCTGGATTTGATCCAGTGATATGGATGATTCCGCTGAGGCCTTTGCCTTGGCTGCGGCCATCTTGCGAGCTTGTTTGGCCATTTTTAATTCTTTTCGGGAAAATTGGGTAATTTAACTTATATTGCCCATGTTCTCCTCAGTTGAATTCTTATGTTGTATCCATGATTTTGGCGTACTCTGAGTCATCTTCTCCCATTTCCTCCTCACAGAATTACATTTCTCTCAGGCCTTCTTTTATGGGGCAAGCATGAATCTTGTGCCCAAAGGCCCAACAGTAGTTGCATATGGGGGGCGCTCTCCACTGTTATGCGGAACAACTGGGATTTTTTCTCATCAATGGTGAAGGATGCAATGTGGGGGATTTTTGTGATATCCTCCACTATCTCCTAGTTTAGGAAAATAATTGCGATTTCCTTCCCAGTGCTAAGGGTTGGTATCAGCTGGAATCTTTGCATCTCAAATTGTTTAATTTCTCCATAGGCTTCCAAGTCTTCTTGGAGAAGTCTTTTGACTACTGTGCGCACCAGTGTAGTTGGAAGGTAATCAAAGATAATAAAATATCTTTGAATTCTGTCCAACGTGTGCATTTGGCCAAACCAAATGCTGTCCATCAGGAAGGTTGAGTACCACTCTGACCTTTTCTGCTTCATTTGCTTCTTCCACGGTTTTGAACCCAAGGTCTACTCAACCTTTGCAGATAGTAAGGGTTGTTAACTACACTGTATGTGGGAAAAATTTAAGTTGGGCTTTGCTGAACTTTTCCCACATTGTTGGTGTTTCTACGCCCAGGAAAACTCATCTCATGTTCCACTGATGACAGTGGTTGTAAGTGAGATACTTCCATGTAACTGCAGTATTTTACCATAGAAATTCACAAACCCTGCGGAGAGTGCCACCTCAGGTTTTTTTGTTTTTACTGATATTTTCATTTGTACCTGTGCACTTGGTACCTTTGGGCGGTGCAAGTCTGGGTCCGCTGCCCTTTACCGCGTTTGCCCAACTCTTTGCTTTATTACTCATACTCATCTCATCTGGTATTGATTGTCAAATTGTACTGTTTGAATCAAATCATATTACTAAAAGTGATAGTAATTAGAAAAAATTTTAGATTTAATTTTTTATATAAAGTTATTACAAAAATTCATGTTAAAAATGATTTACAGTTTGTTGAAATTAAAATGCAAAATGTTGAAATCAAATTGTAAATTGTTGAAATTGAAATGCAAAATGTTAAAATTAAAGTAAAATGATATATATTCAATAATATTATAGAAATTATTATCTGTAGCTGAATATAGATAAACCAGGTTGATATGTGGTCCAACGCTAAACTTGGAATGCTACTTGATGCTGATTATACTGACAAATAAGGGCTTCCTCCCTCTTCTGGTAAAACTTAGCCTGAATCTAGATTCAGAGGTTATTGTCTTTGGTTCCCATCATGCTGAGTCTGAGAGGATCTGCTTCTTTTTAGGGATATTTAATCCTTACTCTTTTTTTTATAGTACTAGATGGTATTAATCCTTACTCTTTATCACACAAAAGAATAATAAACTAATATATTAAAACAATATATAACTAGGGATAAATAAAACTAGAACTAGATTGTTTTATTGCTATAAAAACTAGGGAATTTATAAAGGAAATCAGCGCCAAACTCCTCCGTTGGAACCTCAGTAATGAAATGACAGCCGTTGCCATTTATTTCCCTTTAAGGTCTCTTATGGATATGGGCTTCTCCTTTGGATTAATGATTCCTCTGTCAGACATCCCAGAAACCTAAAGTGGAAAAGAGCAAGAGAACGTGTCCCTAACATTTCCACTCAATCATAGCAAGCCAACCACATTTGGCTAGAAACCTGATTAGGTAATTGGACTCTTTACCCATTATGGTAGTAACAAACTAACTGGTCAACCTGCTAGTTGCAGGCAGTATTACTCACCTAACAACTCTTAAATAAATCCCCAATTGGTTAGTGATGAAACCTGACTAATCCCAAACAGCACATCTAATAGGTAATCAGTGATTAACTGTCAGATAAATCAATTCTTTCAGCAACTCTGCATGATGGGATATTAGGCATTTGCACTGATTGACCCCAGCAGAACCCAAAGCTGGCAAATTACCCAAAATCTGCTGGTATATAAATCAACATTAAAAATCATCTCATATCAAAATCATCTGTCAGTGGGACTTATCACCTAGTGGGACAGCAGATTTATTAAACCTAGGAAGCTGGTAAGTTGGGCAAAATCCCAACACTGACCTTTGCTTAGATATAACTGGATTAAAATTAAGGCCAAAAATTAACGCCTTTAGGAGGTAATTTGTATTGTGGCCTTCAGCTGCTCAGTCATTGAGGATTTAGGGTTGAGTTTATTGATTGCACTCAATCTTTGGGAGCAATTTCCCATATTTGACTGGGGTAGACTTGAAGAAGATTTTGATGGCTTTACTTATAAATTTTTGACAATTCAATTACGTATCACCCACCTAGTTGCAGAATTCATGGAAAATTTATGGGAATCAACATCCCTATAATCTGGTTGGCATTACGCGCCAAAGCTTTAAACGACCAACCTCCTAGTCTCACAACCTGATTACACAACTGCCAGTAGTAAGAGCTGGAATTTCAGGCAGGCACTATTGGGTGGGCTTTCATCCATGAATAAAAGTAGTGTGATGAGACTGGCTCCTGAAGGCCCAGGTCTTTTTCCCAGTTAATATTTCATAGTAGGTTTTAGCAGTGCATGTTCATTTGCACCAATTGGAGGTAAGTCTTAGCCCATATCCTCTGAGCATTGGACTCAAAATCAAGCAGTCCCATCTCCCCTTTATGCTTTGATTTGAACAGAGTGTCAAGGGTGATTGGAGCTGCTTTTGCTTTGAACCAGATAAAGGTGCAAAGCAAAGTCCTGATTTTCTTCTTCAGGTTTGGGCTCATCATAAGCATGTTGGCAGTGTACCAGAGCTTTGAGAATATGAAGATGTTGACAGCCATCACTTTTCCTCAAGATTGAGCCGTGCATGTTTCCAACAGGTTATACTGGCTGACAGACTTGACAATATTTCATTTTCCAGTTTCAAGTAACACCATGCCTTATTTTAAATAGTATTCCAAAGAAACAGATCATATGGGTGTTCTGAATTGGCGCTAGAACAGATAGTGGGCTGAAATTGGGTACACTGACCCTCATTATGACAGTTTTGTCCAGGTTAATCTTCACACTTGACGCTGATTGGTATAGGCTCAGGAGCTCTTCAGAACCTTGAAGGTCAGTCAGAGAGCTGATCATTACTACAGTATCATTTTCAAAGGCTTGCATTTTCAGCAGCCACTGGTTGGGGTGGAAGAAATCCCAGAGTTTTGCGTCTGCTGCTTCCAATAAGATGTTGGCTGCAAAGTTGAATAGGGTTGGTGACATGGGATTGCCTTGGCTGAGGCCCTGTCTGATTGGGATATCATTGGCAGGCCATTCAAAACAATCACCTTTGTTTTCAGACCTGAATACAGCGTCAAGATCTAGGAGCAGAAAACATTAGAGATACCCACCACCTTCAATGCCACATGCAAGAAGGGCCATGCTACCTGATTGTAGGCCTTCTCCATGTTGAGAAACATAAGATAGCCCTGTTCAGATCCTCACGTGTCCTGTAGCACATTCTGGATGGTCCCAATACTGTCCCAGATGGTGCGTCCCTTGATGAACCTATGCTGGGCCTTATGGAAGGTACTCAGTGCTGTTGGCTTAAGCCTATTTGACAAAATGCCCGTTAGAAGCTTGTAGTTAGTGTTGGACAAAGCAATCAGGCGCCAGTTCTGAAGTTGCCGTTGGAGAGTCCTTCTTGTACAGAAGTACAATCTGGGTTTCCTAGCCCCCAGGAATCTGGCGTCCAGTTTGAAGGAAGGAGTTGAAAAGGCTGGCAAGCTCCTGTGCCATGTGGTCACAGAAAATGCTGTAAATTTTTGCGCATATATTGTTAGGGCCCAGGGATTTCCTCTTTGACGATTCCTTTAATGCTTGCTTAGCTTCCTTGACCATAATTTAAGCTGTAAGCTTTTGGATGTCATCTGTCGAAAAGGCCCCAAGTGCCAGCTTGGCCAGGTCAATTAGGGCTTAGTTGCTACTTCACTCATCTCTCAGTACCAGAATAATTCACTGTAGAAACTTTCAGTCTCACTCATGATTATTTCAGGATCAAAGGACACTTCGCCCAACATGGTTTCCAACTGCCAAATCATGGCCTTGGCTTGTATTTCATTGCAGGAAGCCAGGCTTCTTTGGTCATCATACCCAAAAGGCTTTGAAACTGATAAGCAGCGTTCACCCAGTGCTCTGAGTCCTGTTTGGTAATTAAAGCCTGATAGCATTTGTGTGTCATTTGGTACTCACTCCACCTGTCTTTGCTATCCTGCAGTGAAATCTTCAGGCTATCCAGGGTATCCTTCACATACTTTGCGACAGAAGATTGTTTGATAGCTTTTGCTTTCTTAAACTTCATGCTATCATGCTTGATTTTCTCCTTGATTCAGACCCATCGTTCCAGGGGATCAATTGCTGGTTGACAACTCAAGTAAGTGACCAGCCAATCAATGATGGTTTCAATTGTTTGGAGCCACTTCCTATCCCTCAGAGTGTCTGGTGTGATCTGTTACTCTAAGTTCTTTGGGGATTCACTAAGGTCTTCTTCACATAGATGATCATATGGTCATTTTTGGAGTTTATGCTGACTTTGTTATTAGAAGTCAATGGTTTGAGGTCATACAACATGAGCACCTAGTCCAGGAGTAACCTGTCTGTGGTGCTTTGCTAACATCATATGACCACCTTTTGAGGTTAGCAGAGTCATCTTCCTCTTTGTCAATCGTAAGGCACATTCCCAGCTTGAACAGGTACTCTAGCATATCCTTGGCCTTACAGTTGGAGTGCTCACATGTCAGGAACATATTTTAATTTGCATTTGTCCAACAGTTCAGGTCTCCTGCTATGACAGAAGTTTCTTCAGTTGTCACCTCTGATAAAAATTTCCAAAAAGTTTAGTTTTTGTGGGGCTTCAACAAGGCGTACACCGCTACCAATTGGAGCTTTCCAGTTTTCCTATTAGTGGATGTGGCCACTAAGATCCATCCAGCATGAGTCTCCTCCACGGATATCAGGTCAATTTTCTTGTTTAGCGCAACAATAGCCACCTGATTAGTCAGAAGGTCTTGGCACCCAATCTGAAGGGATACAGGTGGCTCAATGCATAGCGGTTTGAATTTTGGCACAATTTCTTTTTGGCTTCCTGCTTGCAACTCCAAAATTAAAATTATAATAATATTATTTGATTTAAAAAGGCGTAGCTTCCTCCTCCTTGTCTGTATGCTCGGCATCCCCAAAGTATTCATGGTCACCATAATTATTTCCAATTGCCTGACCCATGGGTATGAGGTGAATTGGGGCTGTCCAGGTTATATATTGAGTCACGAATGGAGGTTAATGCTTTGGCAGCTGTGGTCACCAGGGTGAGTGCAGGAGTTAGTGCTTTACGAGGGCGTTTAGTGGGCATGGGAATTTTATTGCTGGGCATTTTGTGCACCAGAAACTCCGTAACCATCCCCATTTCCTGGTTGATTAATAATATTGATGGTTTGAGTACCGACCTTAGGGAGCGTTTTTGACACTACAGCTTGAACATGAGTAGTGTAAAAACTCACCAATTGCTTACCAGACCTGAATTTGGGTTTCTCAGTGAATGGGTTTTATTTGGGGGCGTGCAGCTGATTCTGCTTTTTGGCCTCCCCAGAGGGTGATTGGTTATCATCACTAGGCTTTTTCGCCAATTGTTTGCATGCTGACTTCTTACCTGACTTTTTGCTTGATGGGCTTATTTAACAAATTCATAGGAGCTTGTGATGGTTGGACCATCTTTGATGACTTTTTGGGGCTGGCTTTTTGCCAGCGCACACCTTTCTCTTGAACCATCCACTCCTCTTGTGATGGGTGTGGTGCAACTGGGTCAGGGCCTGTCTCTTCGTCCATTTTGTACACCTCATGGTTGGGGTTCATGAAGGGTTTGTCATTTGCTTCAGGTTGCTTGGCCGCCTCCCTTGCCCGTGCTTCCTTATGGGTAACATCCATCTCCTGTTGCTGACACTTCATGTCCATGACCTCTGTCAAATTCCATGGGAACCATTCCTTGGCTTTGGAATGGAGAAAGGTTTTCATCCCGACTTTTTTGATGCTGCCAACCAATCATATTCAAATTTGCAGGGGGTTTTCCCTTTTTGTGGTGACACTGGGCCATTGTATAACTGGTATGATAGCAGAACTGGCACACCTGTTTGGCATATTCTTTCTCCACATAAACGATTTGACTGAGACTGGGCAGGCGGATAAATTAGGGGAGGATGATTTATGTGATTTCATCCATGAAGCTGGTTCATTGAGCGCCTTTATAGTTTAAGGGCAAAGGCATTTAGTGATATAATCACCGCCAGCCTGCTTAATTCCCAAACTTCCACATAGTATAAAATGCCAGTTTGGATTGCCTCATGTACCTATTCTTTTTCCTGATCTGTTGGAAGATTTTGAAATGTAACCACCCAGGAAGTTTGGTCACCGTCACAGGTCTGTTACATTCACAGGTATAAGCCTTTGTATTTTATCTGACTCATGTAGTTTCTTCTGGTCGAGTTCCCCTGGTATCATGATGTCAATGTACCCACGTTTGGGCACCCAGTAGTGGGTGAAGTCCCATCCTATCAAGACGTTTTTGAGCTCATGGTAAATCAACACTATTAAGTCAGACTACTCCCCCTCATCCACCAGCTGTAAGTGGATTTGGATGGCATCTTTGAGGTACAAATTAGATGCCTGAAGATCCATAAAGCCCCCACTGACAAGTTGATGGATGTAATTAATGTGGCTTCCATCCCCATTCCATGAGTTTCCATCAGTTTAAGCTTCTTCAGCGCTGTATGACTTGGTGTTGGATTTTGGGTTGGTAAAAGGCTCGCTGGTGCTTATTTACCTCTAATCCAACAATATCAGAGGAGGGGCTTCTCACACTACTTGTATAAAATAATTGAATTAAACAAAAATGAAATAAAGTTTTAATTTTATAGTTTTTTATTGAGCGCCGCGTGGGGGTAAAAGAGAGTATGTCATATAGTAAATCAATATGAGTATTTAAGGCATCAATGCTCAACGTTCGATAGCTTGGGAAATTCCAAATTAGTTAATATACGATTTTAGCCTATTGAGGCTCAGCAAACTCGCATCTCTTTGATGGAACAATGGATGGGGTATCATTATTTGTCAAAACATACCCATGAGGTAACGATTTGATGTATCTCAGCCAATCCCCATCTGAGAAATTTATCTCACCTGGGGACCCCCACCATGCCTATAAAAGGGGGTGGTCCCCATGTGGGTGCTTGGAAGGATCTGGGCATGGTTGAGGAAGCACCGCTTAATGAATGCCCCATAGTGTGCTTCATGGTTGGAGTAATCTGACTATTGGTTACTGATTTAGCTGCCTGTAGAGGATTTGAAATTGTGTTACCCCAATTTGTAGGGTTCCACCAAGAATCGGTCAGGGTCTTTTGGCTGACTAAATCATTGTTATGATGAAAATTGATTTCCTCATTATTGTGAACTTGTAAATGTCTGAAATCTCCTCTATTCAGCTGAGTTTTACCCACAAGATCCTTTTTGTAGCCTAGGAGGCAAATGTCTGACTTTACCCTCCTCAAGAATGTTGGGGTGAGAATAGGGATGAAGGAAGCAGCCATGAAATAGTTGATGGTGAGTCTGGAGGAGAGTATTTTGATGGAATACTCATCCCCTCGCTTGTATGTAACTGAAAATGGTCCTTCCCTGATAGAGCCGAGCTTTTCACTTCTTGGAGTGATTTGGTTATGATTTAGAGTATTAAGTCAGCTACTTGGAATGAAGGAAGAGGGGCCCAAAGCTCATTTGAAGCTTGGCCTTCTTTGGTAACAGTCTTAGCTAAATTAATCATGTCCTCTGATTGTAATTGAACATTATGTTGGGTCAACTTTTTCATGACTTGTTCAGGATTAGTCTGATCAGAGAGAATATCCTTGTCTAATAACGCTGGCACCCTCAGTTCTCAACCATATAACAAACGGAAAGGGGACATCTTGAGATTGTGATGGTAGCTAATATGGTAGGCCATGTGGGCACTGGGTAAACAGATATCCCAGTGGAGAAGGTCTGAAGTGGCCATTTTTCAGAGTATTGAGACCAGGGTCCCATTAACTCTTTCTACAGAACCATTTGTGGATGGGTTATAGGGGGCTGAGAAGAGTTGTTGAGCTCCCATAGAAGTGGTGAGGAGCTTTACCACTTGGGAAGTAAAGTTTTTCCTGTTGTCACATAAGAGGAACTGGGGGCACCCATGCCAGGTGAAGATGTACTGATGTAAGAAGTTAGCCGTAGCTTTAGCAGTCTGAGTGTGAAGAGCAACAGCTTCAATCCACTTGGTGAAATGATCAATACCAACCAAGATATAGCGTCTACCGCCTGTAGTTTGAGGGAGAGGACCTATCACGTCCAAACTTATGATGTGGAAGGGTTGGTGGGGCATTGTAGGTCTATACTGATATTGGGTCTTAAAGCTGGTTTGTTCTTACAGGTCAGGCATGCATCTAAAACTTTGCTTATGGTCTCCATGATGCCCTCCCAATAGTACTGCTCTTTTATACACTCATGGGTTTTGCATACTCCTCCATGACCCATGATAGTGTGAGACTCTAAAATGACAGGGACTCGCTCAGATGGCTGGAGATAGGGCAACCAATTTACTCTGACTTTCTTATATAATTTCCATTCTCTATTTTTTTGTGTTGTGAGAGTGACGAGCGAGCATCTTCTGTACTTGTTCATCTTCATCAGCCCATGCTTCAGGAGTCACTAGGAGGTCATGCAACCGCTCAGCTTTGCTATTGTCAAGGTGAAGGACAGGCAGCCGCGTTAGCCCATCAATGTTTATATGGCGGGTCCCAGCTTGGTGGTCAATGGTCAATCATAATGCTGAAGCTTAAGATACCAGCAAGCCAACCGCCCCGTGGGATTTTTGCATCCGTAAACAACTTAAAAGGCTTGCCATAGTCAGGGTGACATAATATGGGCCTTTTTGCAATAAGGCCTTCAGGGTCTCAAATGTGGCCTGTTGTTCAGCGCCCCAATAGAAGGAGGTGTTTTGGTCAAGAGACGTACAAGGGGCACATTAAGCTGGGCGAACTTGGGAATGAACTGATGGTAATATCCCATCATGCCCAAGAATAACTGGATGTCAAGAAGGGTTTTGGGAGCGGGCATCTTAGATATTGCTTTGACTTTATCTTGCAGAGGTTGTATACCATCTTGGGAGATGGCGTGCCCGAGGAGATCCAACTTTTTGAAAAAAGTACATTTAAAGGCCTCAGCTATATGTTAAAGTCTTACAAACGCTGAAACACCTCCTTTAGGTGCATGAGATGCTCGATTAATGCCTTGGAGAAAACTGTGATGTCATCAAGATAGACGATAACACAGCTCAGCTTAAGGTCCTGGAGAATATGATCCATTGCCCGCTGAAAAGCAGCAGGTGCATTACACAACCCCTTAGGGAACCAAGTGGGTTGAAACAAGCCCTCACTACAGATAAGGGCGCACTTCTCCTGATCCTGGGGAGAAAGGTCCATCTGCCAATAACCGCTACACAAATCCATGGTGGAGAAGTATTTAGACCCAGAGAGTTGGGCCAGAGCATCATCAATGTGGGGGATAGGGTAGCTGTCCTTCTTGGTAAGGGTATCAGCTTACAGTAGTCCATCACTACCTGATGACCTCTATTTTTCTTTTTTATCAATAGGAGTGGGGATGACCAAGTGCTTTGGGAAGGCACCAACGACCCAGCGTCTAGCAGCTGTTTGAGCTCCGTCCACATCTGTAGCTCCTCAACTTTGGATTTAAAGTAGGGTTTGGAGCGGATAGGATGATCATCACCAATGCCAATGGTATAAGTCCAACCCTTCATGTGCCCATACTCAGTTGTCATATTATGGTGGTTGACTCAAAAATAAACCTTATGACAACCATCAGATTGGGCCAATTATCCTCCTAATGCTCGAACTAATACCTTAACTCTCACCTCAAAGCCTATTGCAACTTCATGGCTTGGGCCAAATATCTCGATGTCAATTTGATCAAGTATTTTAAAAAAGTTCAGGCTGAATACGCTTGCACATTATGGCCAAGTATCACTGCAGAAAATATTGGCAATTGGTCCCAATTATTAGGAACACAATCAAACAATTAGTATATAAATTGTTTATGACCAACCTGAAATTAACGTTTAAAAGTCCCATGGACAATCAGACAAACAAAAAAAACGTAATCAGTTTCCCGCCTTAGGACGAAATTTGTATGTCAATCCATGTAATTGGCATGATAGCACTTGCATATGGACCACCCAAAAGGGAAAACCTAGTGCCAATGAGAGAGAGGCCTGCCAACGTCCCAATTAGGGGTACATCATCTACTTTAATCAATGCAAGAATTTCACAGAAGGTGTATTTCGTCAGCAGTATGACGAAACTCAAATCCAGAAGATCCTAGGATAATATTTCATGTTTTTATAGCAAATTTTTGTCCCTGAAATCCTCCCAATTTTGAAAGTATTTTGCTACCAATAAACCTAAGAATAGGTATCATTAATATCAGTTCAAGGACCAAACTGAGGTGATAAAAAATCTGTTGAAATTGCATGCTTGAATGTGGCCAGGAGATGCCCTAGAGGTATAAATACTGGCGCCTGGCCTAGTGACTTATTATCAAATATTTATCCTATAATAAAAGATATTTTATTTTATCACTTAATTGTTTTTCAGATTCTTTTCTTTGGAGAAGTGTTGACAAGCTGAAAGCACAGCTTGTATTGAAACCTGCCTCAGAAGAAGTTCCTGATTACGTTGGAAAAATTATGCCCAAAATCGACCAGAAGGGTTGGGGCTATCTTAATCTTCCTAGTGAGTTTTCAAATAGTTTGAATACTGTAAGACACTGGCAATATTGAGGATCAATCTATGGAACTTCATCCCAATTAAGTGTGCAGGATAGTAATTATTAAGTGAGCAATCCTTGGATTTTCACATTGGTGTCAGAGGTAGATAAGTTGCCACTATAGGACTCTAGTAAGGTTTGGACTTTCTCCAGCTCATTTGGAGTTAGTTCATTGGAGATTTGAACAGAGGGCAGGGTACATAAAGATTGGTTGGTGAGTAACCACATATCCGCCTAAGATCCAATATAGTGAACTTGATTAGACTCTTCAAGGGAAATCAGCATATCCCTTCCGATCTCTTGATGCTTTTTTACAATCATATCATTCTATGTAAGATTTCCTAGCTGAGGGTTGATAGGTTGTTGATAGGCAGGGTCTAGTACACCTGGCAAAACTCTAGGCTTCAAATGACTAACTCCATCGATGCTAGTTAGGTGTAATAAGAAGTTATGAGGGATTTTTAGGGTAATCTTAGTGCCAACTACCCTTTGTTCACCAACTTTAATTATGCCTCTTCTGTAGCATAGAAAGGGATACCCTCAAAGGCATCCACTGATGAAGGCAAATTTTTTTTGTATGCCGTCCTGCTGTGGTGTAATGTGATGTTAAGGCGAAAGAGGGAAACTCAATGGTGCAAGCATATTCTTTTATGTTAAGCTCTTCATTGGTCAGAATTAATGGAACCTCATAGTTAAGGAAGGAGAGATAGCCCTGCTTCATGTTTATAACCCCTTCATATTTGAGAATAAACTTGGTACTAATGAGTAAATCATAAGTATTATAGGTCAAAGCTACTGCTGGAGCTGACAAGAGAAGCTTCCTGAAACAAATGGGCAGGGAATAGTACGCCCCAATGGCTTGGGTATTGTTTGTACCTGCAGTTCCAAACTCTTTGGTGTAGTCAAGGTCAGGGGCCAGCTTAATTATCTAAATAAGCTTTTATGACACAATGCTCACTGGAGACCCAGTGTCAAGGATAGCTTTAACCAGCACACCATTAAAGATGACCTCCACTTTAGTTAGCACCACCTAAGGAGGGGGAAGAGCGAGAACCTATTTTAGATATAGAGTGGAGGCAAGTCGTTTGTCCATTTCAGGGTATTTCTCCTTGATAGTCTTCAGGGTATGAACACACTGGGTAGATCAGAGAAATGTGGCAATGAGCTGGTAAGCATCACTGTAAGTGTCAATAATCTCAAGGCCCCTTATCACTTGCCGCAGATAAGTTTGATGAGGGATCTTAGCCCAATTCACTCTCTCCAGGTTCAATAAATTAGGTACCTCCACTTCACCTGGGACTCCTAAAACGTAATGACCAACATCTTCATCACCCCCCTCATACTTGTCGTCAGAGGGGTTATCAATGCAGGTAAAGGAGCCCATAGGAGGTGGGGTAGTTTTAGGACTTTCCTTATGGGATGATAGTCCTGTGGTTGTTCCTCCACTTTATTCACTTTTGGGTGAGGTGTTGAAATTATCCCATCCCTAGTTTCGGCCTTCAGAATAGAAATTTTTTGCTGCCTTAGGAAGACAGGTTTCAGAATAGAGTTAGCTTAATGAGAAGTTGAAGGGGACAGCGCCTTGGAGGTGAATGATTTAACTTCAACAGCTTTGAGTCATTCATTGACTGTGTGCTTCTGCGAACCAGGCGGTGTAGCTTTTGTGACTTTATCATTTAACCCATTGTTAGTTGGAGCGATTTGGACCTGAGAAAGGGGTTTGGGCTTAGAAGCCAGTTTTGGGATCACTTGGGAAGGCCGCTTTGAAGAAGAAGACAAGTAAGGCAAAGGGGTGATAACATTCACCAGCTGAGTCTTTTGGACTGAAGACGAAGGAGAGCACTGCCCCATCACCTCCATGACCATCTGATTATCATTATGAGAAAAGGAAGCAGTGGATGATAGCAACTCCATAAGAGTAGGTTTCCAGAGGGATATAGTCGTAGTAAATGCTAATTTGATCGGCGTAGACACTTGGCTCATAGCTTCTTGTGTAGGGTCTAGCTCATAGATATCAACAACTGCTAGTAAGGCCTCCTTGATACTTCGTAAAGTTTTGAAAGAGCGCTTTACATAAGAGATTCATCGCCAAGGAGGGATGAGATACCAAGCCAGCCAAGATAGCGCAATTGCATCTTCAAGAGGTAGCATTTGTGCAAGCAACAAAGGTTGAGATTTATTATAAAAGTGCTCAACAAACGAGGTTATTGATTCTCCCTCTTGAAATTTAAGGCACATAAAAGCCTGTTTTAGTCGCTGCAAACTTTGCTTAGAACCAAATTCATCAAGCAGCGCTTGCTTAACCTCTGCTTAAGTGCTGAGGTTGATCATGATAGGGACCATTCTTTCTTAGGCAATTCGATTTAAGCAAGGTAGAATGAACTGGAACTTTTGCCGGTAGTGGCTCCTTCCATCATAGGTTCATACATATATAGGAAGGAGGCAATACTGCCCTCACCAGGTATAAACTTGTCGCGCAGAGGAAATTTTCTTATACTAGGGCATTGTAGTGAGTGCTGCTCAAGCCGTTTAAGGCGAGACAGAGCACTAGTTAGCTGGAGTTCAATGGAGGATAGCTAAGGGTTTATTTCCATCGTTTTAGTGGTTTTTTGTAGTGTAAAGGCTCCCCTGTAGTGAGCACCACTTGTTGGATTTTGGGTTGGTAAAAGGCTTGCTAGTGCTTATTTACCTCTAATCCAACAATATCAGAGTAGGGGCTTCTCGCACCACTTGTATGAAAATAATTGAAATAAATACAATATGATTAAGTTTTAGGTTTATACTTTTTTGTTGAGTGCCACACGGGGGCAAAAGAGAGTATGTCATATAGTAATTTGATATGAGTATTTAAGGCACCGAGGCTTGACGTTCAATATCTTGGGAAATTCCAAATTAGTTAGTATATGCAATTTTAGCCTATTAAGGCTCAGCAAACTCACATCTCTTTGATTTAATGATGGATGTGGAATCATTATTGGCCAAGATGTACCTGTGAGCTAACAATCTGATGTATTTCAGCCAGTCCCCATCTGAGAAATTTATTTCACCTGAGGGGACCCCCGCCATGCCTATAAAAGGGGTGGTCCCCGTGTAGGTGCTTGGAAGGACCTGGGCATGGTTGAGGAAGCACCATTCGATGGATGCCCCTTAGTCCTCTTCATGATCAGAGTAATATAACTACTAGTTACTGATTTAGCTGCCCGTAGAGGATTTAAAATTGTTTTACCCCAATTTGCGGGGTTCCGCTGATAATTGGCCAGAGTCTTTTGGCCAACTAAATCGTTACTATAATGAAATTGATTTCCTCATTATCACAGACTTGTAAATGTCAAACATTTCCTCTATTCGGCCAAGTTCTACCCACAACGTTCTTGTTTTGTAGCCTAGGAGGCAAATGGCTGACACTTGGATTTCTTGGTGGGTCTTGGTGCATCTTCTGGGGTTTTACCCTTCTTAATACAATTAAGTTATTCATCAAGGTAAACCCCCAGTTCAAGAAAGCTTTGACCTGTTGTATGTTAGTACTATGGTGATTTATATTCCTGGCCATCACCACTCTGATCTCCAAGTTTTGCCAGCGAGGGTGTCAGCTGGGGAGAACCCTAGATGGTACCAGTGGAGGGTGGCTTCAGTCCCACACGTTTAGTGCAGGTACTGTTGAAGGTCCTCCAGCATGATTGAGTTACACTGGCACCAGTCCCTCACTGTGATGCTGTTCCAGACCCCATCAGTGAAGATTCTTGCCATGGCAAAAGGCACATCTTCTTCACTCCACTGAAAATCCTCCATGAATGCAAAGCCTTCAGTAGCATAGGGTGCTGCAACGGATGGCTCTGGGAATGACTTTTTACATTCACAAAGAGTTTCAATGTGAATGCCCACTTTGAGCCACTCAATCCTGAGATCAGGAGTCATGACCTCCTTCATCGCTGCTGCTGCTTGTAAAGAATCCTTATGTTCTATCCACAGTTGGGAGGATTTGGGTGTGAACCCTGCAGCCTCCCAGTCAGCCACCTCAGCAAGTGTGGCGAAGTACTGCCAGATTTTCCATTTTGAATGGTGAATTTGTGGCGGCAGAGAGTCTCATGAATAAGCTTCGTTACCCCAGATCTGCCCATTAATAAACCTGCTTGATACTGGCGCCTGCATAGAACCAGTTTTATAATTAATGGGGTAAACCCATTGGCACACCGGTTGATTGCCTCCTCCAGAAACCAATACTGGAAGGCCCTCACTCTACAGCCTTTTCCTTTGTCCAACCAGCCTTCATCAAGTCATATGCAGTCACCGGTGGAATGCGGGTATACAACCAGTGTATGGCTTAAATAGCCTTGAACCCAGCTGCAATTCATGGTAGAGCCTTCTTAAGGGAGAACGTGATGTTATACCATTCAAGTATTATTTGAATTGGAAGGGCATGGTGAGCCCATTAGAGGGCGGTTGAAACATTCAGAAAGCATTTTACATATGCAATAATCTCTGTCAGTAAGATATTCTAAACTCATGACAGCCTGGATTATTTAGCTGGTACTCCATCTTTAGTGTACTACATCACGTTGTGGATATTAATAACAGCTTCCATCCAGGATCCTGCATCCACAGGCTTCAGATCCTCACGGATGGTGGCCTCTATGGTTTAGTGATTGAGCAGAAGTTTCATCCACTTGAGCACGTCTTCAGTACAAACCTGCAATGATTTTAAAATACCGCCATGTTTAGTGAGATTTGGATATCTAGACAGCGTTTGGTGGCCCCACCAGAGAACTTATGGTCTCTCCAAATTGTAGCAATGGTAGGCGTGATGGCTTTCATAATCCACTGAATTTCCATGGTTTACGGGAACTGAAGTGCCTTTCACTGCTTAATATTTTAGAGTACATATCGTGATGAGCAAGCATATCCTTTTTCGTGGGCATATACTTTACAGGGGCTCTGGATGATGGTTTGACCATGGTGGCGGTTGTTGATCCCTCTGGCAATATTTTATTTTTTTGCTGTATTAGCCTGGTTGTCTGATCTGTCAGATTTGGTTACCAATGCTACTGCTATCAACTCAGGGCTAAAGCCTGATATATTGAGTGAGCGAGAAGTATAAATTTGGGTGGGGAGAGTCCCCGCCTCCAACTGAAATTTGTCAGGGATGCTGCACAATATTTTAGATGGTCAATTGTATTATTTTTTTGGTGGGAAGTGGCCCCAACCTGACTGAAGATTTATCAGGATTCAACCTGAAAAATTAGGCAATTGTTCTGTTCAGATTGTGTCAGATAGTGGAGGATACCCCAGTGGTAGAGTATGACCCTCTGCCCCTGCCTCTCTAAGTTCAATCCCGGTAGTGAACTTTGGGTAGGGGACGATTATGACTGTGTTGGCGTTGCGCACCAATGCCCCAGACTGAGTAGCAAATAGCAAAGGCGGTCCATGGAGTTCCTGGCCTATCATACGCCGCACATGGAGGTTTTCCAGGTTTTATCCTCCTTTCCCATTTTCTTCACTTCCCCTCATTGGTGCAGTATTGTCCCCAGGTCAGCCCACCTCAAATAAAATCAGATTGTGTCAGATAAGATCCAAATGCAACAGTAACATCATTGGGATCTTTGGCCAGAACTTTTGAGTGTAATTGGTCACGCTGCCAGGTTGAGATCTGCAGGGAAATTTCCTGAGACTAAAAGACCTAGTTTTACTGCTCCCCATTGAACTCTCTTTGATAAGTCCAGTGGGCTTACTAGGGGCAGCAGATGTTGACTCTACCATAGTGGAGTCCTCACAACCCTGATGGGCTGCAGTTTGTGTTGCTGGGGTTTGTACCCCGTTGGCGATGTTTTAAAAATATATGGATCGTTACCCACTGAAGAGGTTGCCAATTCACTCTAATGCAATTGGGTACCATTGGTGAAGGCTCCATGGGCGTCAGCAGTGGGAAGTGATCTGGCAGAGTCACTTTTCATATTGGCGCTTTAATAAAGTTTTAATAACTAAAATTGTACGCTGCTTAGGTGTGGGAGTAGGTGCCAATTTGTTTTGAAAGTGAGTGGCACAATTACCAATATCCCTGTGGGTGGAGTCAGCAGAAAGTCATCTTGTGGAATTATTCACCATACTGGCGTTTTTATTGATTATTTAAATAGATAGATGTTGGAGCAGAAGCAGGCCGTCCATTTATTTATGCTTAGCACTGTTGGGTGGAGAGTACTACTTGTGTTAGGGTCAGTGGCTATGGGGTACTGATCTATAGACACAGTAACCCACTAGCAGGCGGGATATTCTTTATGGTCTTGTTCTGGTCACTTTTAATTCAAAAAGTAAGCTTATCAAGAGAAAGGCGTTTTTTCAAAACAACAGACATATATACAGAATGATACTTTTGTAAAGAAAAGCTTAGACTAATTCTTGTTAGTACCCAGTTTTACAGATTTGTTTGTGGGTTTAAAGTTTACCATATGATACTAATCATTACTTTGTTATATTAGTAAATGGCTATTGATGAAATAGAAATAAAATGCAATTTTATCACTATAAAATTACCAACTACTCGGTAAAAAACCATTTAACCCTATCAAATAAACTAAAACGATAATCATTCACCTGAAACCATTGAGCACATTGATTTAAGCTTAATCTACCAACCACTCAGCCAAAACCAATTGTAAAACATTTAAATTAACTGACAACCAAAAACCATCAACAACTTACCAAAACCAAATAACTTATTGTATCATCTTAATCATTAACTGCTTACTAAAACATTTAACTTACTAAGAAACCCAAACCCACCAACTGCTTGCCTAAACTTATTTAAACTATTGAATCAACCAGACATCCATCTTCTTAGCTGTAACAATACACTAAATTTCTTTTAAACATCTATAATTTTAACCTTTTTCATATAATTTTTTATTTTGTTATAAAAATTAAAACCTGGCTTTGAGGTACACATGGACCCCCTCCCATCCACCTATAACCAAATTTTCAAAACTCTACAAGCTGTAGTTTGACTGGGGTATCACACACATCACACACAAATACTTGCTTTTATTATTGTAGACTCACATCCAGATACCTGTGCTCCGCTATGGTGTTTATAGCTCATCAGATGTTTTGAGAAATTATTTTTAGATTATATTATAGATAACCACCAACTACTTGATCAAACCCTTTGACATTGATTTAACCAAAAACCATTAAGCACTAAGCCAAAACCAATTGCCCTATTAAATTAACCAAAAACCACAACCACTCAGTCATATTAAAAACAACTGAAACTATATAAATAACCAAATAATATTGTGTTATCTGTCGCTGCTCAAATTTAGTAAACAAACACATGAATTTGATTAAATAAAAATATTATTATGTAGATAGCCCTTTTTATCCAGCATCGTTTTTGTATATACTATCACAAATGATAATACTTATTAGTTTATATATTACTAGATAGATAGCTATTGATAATTGAGAACAGAAATGTTTTAACTGCCCTTGAAAGGGAAAAGGTTCTCAATTGAACATGTATACATTTTTTGTTTATTTCTTGGTTTTTTCACTCATAACTCTGGAACTACTGGACTAAACTTGGATGAAATTCTTTTTCAAAAAAGAGGTTGCTACAACATAGATCCAATTTTTACTTTTGTAAGGATTAGTCCAATTTTCTATAGCTCCATATCTTCATTTAAGAAATTGACCAATGAAATAAGGGCAATAGGGATGGCGGAAATGGGGATTTCAGCCTATGAGAAAAAAACTGGGAATGGGTGACACTTATCAGGCAGCATCACTGACCATTCCTGGTCAGCAATTGCTATCATTAGTCACAGTTTAAATGACGGTGGGCTTAAACGCCTTTTAATCTTCAGTCTGAATGTGTACTCATCACATTTGATGAGTGATCTGGGCACAAAAGCCAATTATGAGGCTTAAAAACATCCAGTTATTATGTTCAAAAATTTAGAGATCTATTTAAGATGTTTGGTGAGAATCTAAGTTGTCTTAGGAACTGTCGTGATTTTAACCAGATGGAATCCTCCAATGATTAAGTGTTATTTGGAATGATATGGCCAATCCCAGCGGAATGGCTTATTGACTGAATTTTGTGTTATTTAATAAGATTGCTGGTTAGTTGCTCCCCAATTTGGGTTGAGCTGGAATTAGTATTCCAATGAGTTTGGTACTTAGGTTTGAGTGGGGCAATTGGTGGCCCTAAATTAGTAGAAGGATACTGGCAACTAATAGCTGAGGATAATCCAATCAAGTCAGTGGAATCAGTGATTGACGCCAATGGCCATTTGTGGTCCATTGTGGGATTTCCAGTGAAAAGCCAATGTTTCACTCATCCATGAATTCGCTGCCTGATTATCTGATGTCAATGGATCTGACAATTATGAGCTTGAGGTGGCCAAAGTTGTTTCTGGTGCCTCATTTATTAAGAAGTTGATATCAGCGAGATGCCAAGATATTCTGAGTCAAAGCAAGCAACCAACGTGGTTTCCGGTGCAATTATATCAACTCAAAGATCAAATACAAATTTGACGTTTATTTAGATTATTTATTTATATGGTTCACCAGCGACTTAAGGCTGAGGATGAACCAAAAACTAATTTGGACATTGGGAAGGACAGAGCGAGAGGGTCGACGCCAGTGAAGAGAATAGAGTAGAAGAAGTAGTGTAAGAAGAAGAGAAGTGGTTGGCTGGAAGAACCAGCAGAAGAGCTGATAGGTTGGCGATGGGCGCAGTAGCCCTTTTGTAAATCGTATAAATACCTGGCGCTTCCCTTTCAATAAATATCTCCCTTTGCCTATCCTACCTTTTGTTATAAGTTTATATTTATTTTGTTGGTTGTAGTTTAGGTTAAAGGGGATCCCCAAAATGGCTTGGGTGACATGCCAAGGGGTTAGCTGGCACTGCTAGCCAAAACGCCTAAGGTAAAACGTCAAGGGCTGACCAGTCATCAAACTGGTTGTCCTGCCAACTAGCAGCGCCCAAAGTCGATTTTCTGACAGGAACCATTCCCATGTAATGGGGCTCTCATGGCTCAATTTTTTACCACAATTGCTGAGTGTACAAACCATATACAATAATGGTAGAGGAAGGCTCAGAGCTGGATCAGCTGATTTCTAAGCATCTTAGAAAAGAAGAGGTATTGAGAGGGATATATATCCAATGGATGTTGCTTGCCAGATAACAGTAATCTTTTAATTGACCAATACTTCTTAAATACTGCATTTAAAATAACTGTGGGCAGTATCCGCCATAGGTTCAGTGCATACCAAGCATTATTTATAGGGGTATCCTGGGACACGGTGTTTGCCTGTTTTTATTGCCTGGTTTAAATCCTCCAGGTGATGAAGTATTGGTTGGAGGCCACTAGTTTTTTATTGAGGCCCAAAAAAATCCTTAATATTATAGTTGATGTCATGACCTTCCTCTGCCCAATCATTAAGGATTTTGGGTTAGAAGGTGGTTTTGGCAGTGCTTTAGGGGCTTTTCCTTAATAGTAATTTGTGAATTATTATAGATGATTTTAGTTTCTTTGTCATAAAAACATTCCCAATCTGGTTCCGTTCCTCCCACATTGTACCACGGCCATTGCTGCCCTCTGGGTTTCAAGCCCCCATTGTTTTGCGTTCTCAGTATGCAGCACATATGAGAATGGCCAACCACCTAGCCTCACCGCCCTGTTGCATAGAATACTTTATATGGGGTCAGTGGCGCTTAAGGGTCATCAGTGGTTATGCAGCATCCACTACTAAGGAATCATGACGTTATTCGTTCTGAGATCCATTGGATTTAAGCCCAGTTGACTCCCCATGCTAAAGCTGAGCAGCTTATATGCAACTGCATCATCTGAAGAAAAGCTTTAACCCTAATCTGGTGGACGTGTTACTCAAAATTAGTAGCCTCATACCCTCTTCACGTTTGGGCTTAAACAGGACGTCCAGTTTGACGGGCGTTGCATGAGCATTAAACCGCAGGAAGGGGCAGATGAGCGACTTGATTTTACCTTCCAAGCCTGTGCTCAGTGGCAGAATGTGAGCCATATACTAAAGTTTTGAGAGTATGCCGACAACTATAGCCTGCACATTCTTTTTGAGATTTAAGTGGGCGTGTTTCCAGTGGGCTTTTGAGAGGACATATTGGAAAGCACTGCTTGTTCTATCGCCTCAACTGCTGGCCTAAGTTCGTTAAGAGGATACCATAATATTTTGAAAGTTTGTGTGGGTGCTATGGGATTTATACCTGATATTGAAAAGAATTAACGTTGCCCTATTTTATTGACTGCTATTTTGTCAATATTAATTTTATCATTATACGCCTGTTAGTAAAGAAAGAGGAGAAGCTTCAAAGTCTTGGAGGTCACTTTCTGAACTGAACCCACTGCTGTGTCATTCGCTGATGTCTGCATTCTGATAGGGTATTGGTTGGGGCGTCAGATGCCCCGCAACTTCACTTCTTCTTCTGCCAATAAGATGGTCGCTGCAAAGCTAAATAATATTGGGGACATGGGATCGCCTTGGTGGAGGCCATGTCCAATAAGAATTGATTCTGTTACACCAGTGGCCAGTATGACTCTTGTGTTGAGGCCTGTGTATAGCATATTTTTCCAGTCAATAAAGGTGACAGTAATTCAAATGCCGTTCATTACCACCCTCAGGAATGGCCATGCTACTCAATTGTAAGCCTTCTCCATGTCCAAAAAGATGAGATAGCCATTTTCAGTCCTGTGCACATCCTATAGGGAATTTTGAACTGAGCGAATACTTTCCCAGATAGTTTGCCTTGAATCCATTTTGGGACATGAGAATGGTCCATGAGATGGTATGCATTAGTCATCTGTGAGGATTTGTGTGAATTTTGTAATTGGCGTTTGACAGTGAAATCAGGCGCCAGTTCCAAAGATGCCACTGTGAGCCTTTTTTGTATAGTAGCACAATTTAAGTTTCATGACCTCTTGATTTTCTTATGTGACAGACAGTGGTTAAAAAATGGATAAGTTCCAGGTCCACACACTTGTGGATTACCTTTAGCATTTTACTTGCATGATGTCATATCCTGGGGACTTATTTTTTAGCACATCCTTGAGCCCATTTTTACTCCTCCACCATGATCTCAGCAACTAGATCAAGTTTGTCTGCATCTAGTACTAAAAAAAGTTTGTCTGCAGGCAAGCATCCCTGGAGCGCTGACTCATCCAGGTCTAGAAGGGCTTCTGTTGCCATGCCATTTGGTTTACTAGGGTGGAAGAGGTTTCCATAAAACCGTTTGACTTCACATTTGATTATTCCCAGGTCACTGGAAATGACGCCTTTGGGAGTCTCTAAATGGCAAAATTTTGGCTCAGGTCTAAATTTTTTTAAGACTGACCAGGTTATCCCTAGTCATAATCCCCTGCAGGCTTTTGCAGTGAAAGTTTGCATTCTGCCATTGTTCATTATCCTACTTTTATAGGAGCGCTTGATATTGTTTTGTTTTTTCTAATACTCCTGCTACCATAAATCTCTGTCCCGCTACTCTCACTTCAGGGTAGCAAGGGCGTTCTTTATTTTTTTAGCAGCAGCATTACATTTGTAGGTTTTGGTATTCTTATACCTAGGCACTATCCCTCATAAACTGTTATTTTATTCTTTTTCAGTGATATAAGGTATCAATGCCCACCTGATGATCTAGATATGCTATAATCTGAACCCCTTTTTGGCAGTATGGCGCCATTATGGGTCCCATAGCGTGGAGGGGGATATTTGCCAATCCTAAGGTGGTGGGGTGTCACCCAGATTGATGGCTACCTGCACTATCATGTGGTTGCTCACTGCAATAATGTATACTTCACTATTCAATATAGCTTGTTTGAGGTCAGATGAGACTAGTACACAGTCAAGTATGGAGCCACTTGCTGGTTCATCATTAGCTTGTACTTGCACTGCATAAGGCTTGCAGGGGCATCCTCCTCCTCATCAATTGGAAGACACATCCCCTAATGTCACAAGGTACAACAGCATATCATCTGCCATACTAGGGACTCAGCTATGATTCAGAAACGTGTCCCTACTTGCACTTGTCCAACATCTAAAGTCATATGCTATAATTGTTACAGCGTCAGTTTGTATTTCTGACAGGAATTGCAAAAATTATTTGTTTTATTGGGGTTTGGGTGATGCATATACAGCAATCACTCAGAAATTTTTCCAAGTTTATATCGTGGGCCATGGCCATTAATATTTTTAAGCATTTGTCTCCTCCACAAATTTCAACATGATGTTTTTATTCAGTGCAGTAAGAATTAGTCCAGTATCTGACCATTAATTTAGTAAGTTTAATAAAATTGACTGTAAGTGATAATTTAAAATTGTGGGAATAGTTCATTGCCAGATAAACTTAATTCTGGAATTAGCAAAGCAATAACTTCAAATAAACTTTTGACTTGATATACATCCTATGGCTGGGGGTATGTTAAAACCCAGGCTTTTATGAAATCATAGTGTGATGAGCTTAAATCACTATAGATGCCTAACATTCTTTCATGATTTGACAAATAAAATCAACTAAATTGATGAAATGAATTATTTTAGATGGTGATTAATAAATTTAGCATAATTTGACCAATAAAAGTAACTAAATTTAATCTAATGAATTACTAGTAAGTGTATTTATGAGATAGTAAATATAACATATATACAATGATTTTTATTTTTATATAGAAATAGTGAAGTTTTTTAATGATATATAGAGATGGTGATTTTTAAAATAAAATTTGAAAAAAGAGCCACTTTTAAAAATACAATAATTTCTTTGGGAAATAGAAGTTACTTTAGTTACTTTGAGGAAAAACTGCCTTCAAAAAAATTTTGGGGTAAAAAGAACCTCCTTTATAGAGGCTTTAAAGAGTATAAATAATGGAGAAAAAATGAATATTCACTAACCTTTTTGAAGTCATCACCATATTTTACATTGACTTATAATAGCCATTTATAATATACTCAGCATTGTATATTCTAAGTTGCTTTTAGTTTACACTTGGACCCAATCCAGTATAAGCTTTAGCTTGTATTTGTGAGCAAGTTTCTATACGCCAGGATGAAATATAACACCAACTCTAAAAGAGTTTATTAAGTATTTATAAATTTCTCAATTAATTCATACTTTTTGAAGCCATTTTTAAAGGAGTTTCTTTAATCCCAAAAGAATTTTAGTTAGATAGACTAGCCAACTAACCCAGCTTTGCTTTGATTTATAATTTTCCAAATGATTTTAATTAATTGTGATATTTATATTTTTTTATCATATACAAAATTGAATGAAATAGTTTAAATGCAAAAAATTGAAGAATTAAGTAAGTAAACTAAATGATGATTTTTTAGATGGAAAGAATTTCCTTCAAAAAAGGTAAAAAATATGAAATAATTATGGAATTATAAATACTTAGTAAAACATTTTTGAAGTCAGTGCCATATTTTAAACTGACTTATAATAGCCATTTATAATATATATACTTAGCATTGTATATTCTAATTTTTAGTAGTTTAAATTTGGCCCAATCCAATATAAGCTCTAATTTATATCTATGTGCAAAATTCTATAATTCAGGTTAGAATAAAAAAGCTATAAAAGGGGTTTAGTAAGTATTCATAATTCCTTGATTATTTCATACTTTTAGTGCCTTTTTAAAGGATGTTCTTTTTTCCCATATTTTTGAAGGCTGTTCTTTTTCCCAAAAATTTTTAGTAGTTTTTCTATAGGTTTTTCTTTTTCCTAATCTTATAATTTTTATTATCTTTATACATTTTTTGAAACCTCACTATTTCTATTTAAAAATAAAAATTATTGTATATATTTTATATATAGTATCTCATAGACAATTACTAATGGTTCATTTTATTAATTTTATTGATTTTATTGGTTATTCTATGCTAAATTTACTGATTGCCATCTACAATATTTCATTTATTAATTTTTTAGTTGATTTTCTTGGTCCAATTATGCTAATTTACTGATTGCCATCAACAATAGACCATTTTTTTGTTGATTTAATTGGACGTCCTATGATAAACTTTCTTATTGTCAGCCAGAATAGTTCACCTTACCAAATCTTGTTGATTTTATTGGTCAGATTATGCAAAAAAGATTGGCATCTATAATGATTTAAGATTGTCATGCTTGATCTCATACTTGCCTGGATTTTGTACATACCCTCAGCCATGTGACATATATCATGTCAAAATTTGATTCAAAGCTATCAATTTGCAAATGTCAAAATTAAGTTTACCTGGCAATGTATTAATTTCACAATTTAAATCCATTGCTTCGATTCCATTTTAATATACATACTAAATTACTTGTCAGATGCTGGACCAATCCTTACACAAAAGTATTATGTTTATTTGTTTATATAGTATAATCCTTACACCAATTCTTAACCAATCCTTATAAACTAATCCTTTTCTTTTGCATATTAGTACCATTTTTTAGAAAAAGTTACCTGGTATAGTTTAGCAAAAGCACCCTTTTGGTTTGGGCCTACTGCTTAATTATAACAGTATACATGAATTTCAACAGATACAGTTACAAAAGGTAATCCTGCCTGGCAGAGCTTAGTTCATAGAGCAACAGCCCACAACAACTTCCTTTTTTAAGTATAAACAAAAACTCCTGCCAAATGAGCAACCCATCCAGTGGGGGTTCATCCACAAATACTAATAATAGTGTTGGCGATGAGGCCCAAGTAAACCAAAAAAATCTTACTAATAAAAATGTCAGCGATGAGACCCAAGTACATCAAAGAAACTCAGCCATAAGCGCTACAATCAACGCTAAAAAATAAAAAACTAGTAGAATGGGGACACAAACCCCTTTAAAGGCATCTTAACCTCAACGGTTTCAACAGCCACCACTTTTGCAGAGTCTGGCGGTCCTACTGATGGGGCAACACATGTCAAAGCAAAGGTACTGGTGGGCAATACCACCCAAAAAGCCCTTTTTAGGCACAGTACCTCCAATACTGAGCACCCACCCTCCTCAGAAATGGCAGAAGCCATATCTACTAGGGGACCAATTACAAAAATTCACTCCATCATGTGGTAAAATGATTGCCCCAAGTTAAACAAAGAAAATTGGGGAATCCAATATCATTGCTTCTGGAGATTTTTTGGAAAAATAAGTCCCATCATTAGTTTAACCCCTTATCAGGTCCAAAACCTGATGAGGTTATGGTCTCTTTGGAAATCCCCAATAGCAATAAAGCTGGAGGAAATTTGTTGGCAATTGTCCCTAACAAAAGTCAATCCCCCCATTTGACTAACAACTTATTGGGTCCAAAACCTGATGAGGTTACAGTCACTTCAGGAATCTCCAATAGCAATAAAACTGGAGGAAATTTTGTTGGCAGCTGTCCCCAACAAAAGTCAGTCCCCCACTTAAATAACTCTTTATCAGGTCCAATCCCCAATGAGATAATGATTCCTTTGGTGCCTCCAATATCTATAAAACTAGGAAAATTTGTCAGTAAATATCTCAGAAAAAAATGGTCCCCTTATTTGCCTAACCCCTTGTCAGGCCCAAACCCTGATGGGGTTACAATTGTTTCAGGATCTGACTCATCCATACCAGACAACCTAAACTCATTATCAAAAAACCCAAAAGTAACAGTGAAACCCCCAAATTTGCTAAATTACCTAAGAAACTAACAACATACCCCATAACACACCGGTAAGTTATACACCAATGAAGAAGGACATGCTGACCTGTAGAGGTATTTATGCACGTGAGGTGATGCAATAGGAAAATTGCATTCCCATATGCAATGGCTACCAAATGGACATTGAAAGCTATATACCATTATTCAGCGGCAACTTGGCGCACAAAAATTCTCCGCCAGAGCTATGAAATGGTGGTTTGATATACAAATTCCAATAAAGTTGGCAATAATCTTTAAATTGTCACGCCTATGAATGGAACAGGCCCTCAAGTGGATGAAACTGCTGGTGGACCACCAAGCGATTGAGGCAGCAGTCTGCATGGACCTAAAGCATGGGGATGCTAAGGCATGGCTAGACGCAGGTATTGACCTCTAAAATGCCATGAAGTTCAACAAGGCGGGTATACCTGCAAAAATGACATCCATGGTCAAGAGCTCAGGGCTTTCTCTGTCAGAATTAGATGCCTACATAAAAATGTTCCCTAACACTATGATAGCGCTCAACTGGGCATGTCACGCTCTCTCTGCCAAAGCAGCTTTTGGATGGTACAGTACTATTTTTACCTGATGAGGCGCTACCATGGATTATGACAGGGTCTAAGGCTACTGAAGCCCTGCACTAATCATACATGTTGATCCCACTCACCATGGCAATTAACCTGCTACAAGTTGGTTTGACAAAGGAAAAGCTGTAGAATTAGGGCTCTTTCATGAATAGTTACCAAAGATTGTTATTAACTGGAATGTCTATGGTTTTACCCCCAGCCAAGATGAAGTATTGGCTTTGTGCCAGTACTACAATAGATCAAGTCTGGGACTGGGCCAGATTGGGGGTAATGAAAAATATTCACAAGAGCCTGCCTGACTGCTCCTTCACACCAGAAAAAAAGGACCTAAAGCAGGATCATGCCCCTCTTGCTACAGCAGCGGACTGGTATGTGGCAAGAATCACCCTTGACACAGACCACGCCTGGATTAAACACAATATCCTGCCCCAAAAAGCAGTAGCCATTTGGTGGGTTACAACCATTAAACTTGGATGGGATTGACTAAATACATGCAATTGGGTTAAATCAATCCACGACTGGAAACAGTCATTCCCTGAGCCCTCTCTTGCCACCCCTATGTAGCGGAGAGGTTTACCCCTGCAGAAGCCTTCCAGTGGAGTGAAGCAGAGGTTTCAGCAGAAGCAGCGCACCTGTTTAACAATTCTTGGTGAAACAGTGTCACTATTTCTGGGACTGGTGCCAATGAAGCTCCATAACTCTAGAAGTGTTGCTTGAATATACACTTGAGGCATAAGGTCCTGAGGCCTTACTTACCTAAAATCACTTTGGCTTCTCACAAACGGAAGTATTGGGATGGCAAACCCTCAAAATAGGCGTAGCTATAGCCAGCATCATCCGCATATGGGTAGCCATATGCACCAAGTGCAAAATTTCTTGACCCAATGATTTAACTTAGATGAAGTGATCAGCTGGATCCTAAAGGGTAAACACCCAGAAGAGGCTCCAACACCTTGTGCAAATAAAAATCATATATCACGGCAGCAACCTCTCATGAGGAGTCATGTGGACTTCATTTAAGAATTATCAGCAGCGGGTTCTCTAACTGACAGGCCCCCAAATCCTACCTTAAGGATGCAATTTTCGTCCACTTTCCAATTAGTCAGGGAAGAGTAATGGTGTAACCTGAAAGTTGCAATATACCAAGAGCTTGACAGTATATTGGTCAGCGGCGATTTGACCACCACTGGGTACCAGAGCATGGCTATATTGACATTTCATACTCAATGAACTCTACTGGAACAACTGTTAGAGGTAGGAATAAGATATAAGAAATCCTATCTGCACACCAAACTCACCCAATATGTGAATCAGATGGTGAAGTGTGACTTTTGCAACTTACTGATGGTCCATGCCCACAAATGAATCCACAAGGAATTATCACTGGCATGTCATACTATGGTAAGGTTTGCAAATTTTGGCAAGCTAGTTGAAATTACATCACTAAGTGTCTTTGTCCCATACAGTGGAAGCTCTGTATGAACCTGCACCTTGAATGAAGACAAACAAAATAGCTCTTCCTTAGTTTATCCATATCCTGGGCCTTCAGAGGGTAATCTATGTTGAAAAAGAGGACGCCAAGTAGGTATGTCACTTTTTTATCAGATGGGACATATGATGGCGCAGTGTTACCATAAGAAAGGCAATTCGCCCATATACTGCAAGTATGGCCTTATAAACGGGATCACCAAATCAGGTCTAAAGTCTTTCTTTGCCCCAAAGCCAAAGAATGGATCCCAAGTAACTTATTGGATGTCACTGACATGCATCACCAGCAGCAGGTGCTGGATGCTTCCCACAAAGAAGCGGGAGCATGCAAGAGGAAAGTTCCCTGAGGCTGACAATGAGCCATTCATGAACCTGAACCTATAGTCATATATAATGGGCGAGGAAACGCACCCAGCATCCCAGCACACCCCTCACCTAGGTGGAATAGCTGAGAAGAAGGAATTACGTTGGCAGAAAGAGGGTGCAAATTAACCTATAATAGGTCATCAGGAAAAGGGCTAGAACAATTGGCCCCCAGCGGAGCAACTCCCCTCCAAAAAGTCCAACCAACCATGTCACAATCAGAAAATCCCAGTTTCCAACCACCATAAAATAAATTATTTGGTGCACTGACAAGCAACCAAAGTATCCTAGATGAGTAAGGAGAGGTTTGAGGCGCCGACAGCGCCAAACATTGCCTACTACAAGTTGGTTATGCAAGGGTTGAATAGTGGTTGGTCTGACCCAACCGCGTTAAAGATGCTTTAAATGGATACCCAAAAAAAGACCAATAGGTAAGCAAGGTATGCTAACCCCAAAACGACCTTTATTTTCATTCTGGATATAAAAAGGGCCCACTGACCCGATTTCGTCTGGGGAGCAACCAACAATACTCCCCAGGAAGGGAATGCTAGGGTTAATATTCTGAAGTAAACTTAGGAATTGGCAGTCACGCCTTATAAAGGCCACCCTTTGGGGGCCTCACCCAAGTCATTGATTAGGCTTGTACAAGCCTAATCTACAACCCAGGTGAGGCACAACCCAGTGCCCAAAATGATTGAGCCAAAAATATTTTAAAGCAATTCAACTCAGATCAGAAAATCTGAATCTGAGTTAAAATGTAACAATTGAGATGAACTTTATTGTTACATTACCCCCCGCTAGAGAAGGGCCCCTCCCCAAAGAGGGGCCCCACAGCGGAAGGCAGCCACGATGAGGGCTTCCTGGGGCAAGTTGCCTCAAGCCCCAGGAAAATTAGCCCAGATAAACTCTGGGCCCCTTGAGGGAAAAGACAAATGGCAAGGGCAAATCAATACAGGGCTGCCAGAATTAGCCCATCCAGCATGAGGACGCATGCACAGTACATGGCTGTGTTGCGCCCCCCTCCCAGGCTCCCTTTGGTGATTGTCTTCCCATCCCAACCAGGAAAACACTTTTGGCAAAAGAAGCATGAGAGGGGCGTGTTGTCCAGTGTGGCTGGATGGCCCCAGCCTGAGGATGCATGCCCAGAACTTGGCTGTGTTGCGCACCCCTCCCAGGCTCCTGTTGGCGATGGCCTTCCAATCCCAACCAGGAAGGCGCTTTCTCCAACAGAAGTGAGAGGGGCGTGTGGTACAGTACGGATGGACAGCCATCCCCTTTCTGGGTGGACCATCCGTGGGTGAGGGAGCCCTGCTGGGACAGGTCCCCTCAGTGCCACCCCAAATCCCTGGTGAGCGGGAGGCCCCACCAGGATTTTCAGATGATGGTCACTTCAGGTCCAAGGTTAGCCATCAGTCACTGGCTCCCACCGGTACTGGTTCCTTGATAACCAGACCAAGTGACCACTGAGGTCAGCAAAACTAGGGATCAGAGGCGTGCAGCGCACGTTTGACTTTGTAATAATTCCATGATCAGAAAATCCCAGTTTCTGACTGCCATAAAATAAATAATTCTTTGGTGCACTGACAAGCAACCAAAGTAGCCTAGATGAGTAAGGAGAGGTTTGAGGCACCGACAGTGCCAAACATTGCCTACTACAAGTTGGTTATGCAAGGGTTGAATAGTGGTTGCTCTGACACAACCACGTGAAAGCTCCTCAAAAATGGATACTCAAAAAAGATCAACAGGTAAGCAAGCTATTATAACCCCAAAACAACCTTTATTTTTATTATGGATATAAAAAGGGCCCACTGACCAGAGCTCATCTGAGGAGCAATTGACAATGCTCCCCAGGAAGGGAATGCTAGGGTTAACATTCTGATGTAGCTTCAGAATCAGCAGGTGAACCTTATAAAGGCCGCCCTTTGGGGCCTCACCTGAGTCATTGATTAGGCTCATACAAGCCTGATCTACAATCCAGGTGAAGCACAACCCAGTGCCCAAAATGATTGAGCCAAAAATATCTAAAACAATTCAAATCAGATCATAAAATCAGAATCCAAGTTGAAATGTAAAATTGAGACAAACTCGGTCATTACAAACCAGGTGGCCAAAAAATAACAAAAAACCCCAACATACTCGCACAAAGCTAACTCACATGGGCAATCAGCAGCTACAGATGACCACAGTGGCTCGTCAGGAATTAAAGCTGACTCTGCCACACGCCCTCCCTCTCCAAAGCAGAGGCCCTATTTTGTACTGAAACTGTCTCCCCTCTCAATAGATAAGGAGACTGGGATGTATATGGTATGCCTGGTGTTCTCCATGCTGGATAACAAAATTCCTATCCTGACAAACTGCGCCAATTGTATGCTTCCAACCTGTCACCCCTCCTCAGTGAAAACCACCACCAAAAAACCAACTTCTGTTTGAAACTCAACGCATAACCCAAATAATCCTCATATCCATGGGTTGGGCAGCTATAAATGATCATTGCAACCATAAATGCTAGGGGGATGGCTAGCATATAAACTGGCTGATGAAAAGGCACCACTTTAATACTAATAATCATATTGATCTAACACTAATATCTGAAACTTGGGATACACCCAGCACAAAATGGTCCCAAACTCACACAGAGACCCCAAACACCACCCTTGGTCTCAACAGACTAAGTTCCAAGCGCTTTGGTTGGACCATGGGGCGATCATCAAGCTGAACAAAAACATCAAGTTGAAACTAGTGGATGAGACACATGCCAGAATAATCTTGGTGGCCATGGCTCATGATAAGAAAAACAGTAAACCTCTCCATTTGAGTGATGTATATGCATCACCTAAACCCCAATAAAACAAACAGTTATAACAATTCCTGTCAGAAATAAAAACTGACGCTGCAACAATTATAGCAGGAAACTTTAATACTGTTGGATGAATGCAAGTAGGGACATTTTCCCAACTTGCAGAAAAATCCTTAGTAAGGCGGATGATATGCTGATGTACTTTTATGACATTGGGAATGTGTCTTACAATTGACAAGGAGGAGGAGGACCCACAAACCTTATGCAATGGGAGTAAGATTCTAATGATGAACCTATAAACAGCTCAAGACTGGACTATGTACTAGTCTTGTCTAACCTTAGACAGGATACATTGAATAGTGAAGTCTTTATTATTGCAAATAGTGACCACATGAAAGCAGGTAGCCATCAAACTAGGTGACACCCTACCACCATGTGCGTGGCAAATATCCCTACATGTTGCAGGACCCAAATTAGCGCTGCACTGCCAAAAAGGGTTCAATCAATAATAGCATATCTAGATCACCAGGTGGGCATTGACCTTTTAGAATGTTGTATAATAATTAAAGAAAAGCTTATGAGGGATAGTGCCAAGTATGAAAAGACCAAAACCTACAAACATAATTCTGTCGCCAAACAGCTAAAGGATTCCCTGGCTACCATGAAGCAAGACCGGTGGGAAAGCGAAGTATGGTGGTGATAGTATCAGAAAAAACACAAACAATATTGAGTGCACCTAAAATTCCAGGATAATGAATGATGGAAGAATGCAACCTTCCGCCACCAAAGCCTATGGGGATGATGACTAGGGTGAACCTGGCCAGCCTTAAAGAAATCCAGAACTGAGCCAAAATTTCGCCATGTAGAGACTCCCAAAGGCTTCATTTCCAGTGACCTGGGAATAAAAAATATTAATTCAAACAGTTTTATGGTGACCCCTTCCACCCTAGCAAACCAAATAGCATGGTGACAGAAGCCCTACTATCCCTTGCTAAGCTGGCGCTCCAGAGATGATTTCCTGCTGACAAACATGATCTAGTTGCTGAGATCACAGTGGAGAATATTAGGGTAAAGCCTGGCATGAATAGGATTCCTGAGATTGCAGATATTATCCACCAGATCATTAAAAAATGTGTTTAAGTTAGATCAATTAATTGCATACCAAGTTATAATTGCAACGGGAATAGTTCAATTAAACACTTAACTTAGTTTAATTGCATTGATACTAAGTCAATTAATCGCAGAAATCGTATTTTTAATGAGATTGAGACGATTCCACTACCTTTCACAAGCATATGCACAGAACAATTCCAGAAGCTCATAAGAAGATTAGTACTACGTCAGAAAATTAATTAAGCTTAGGTAAGTCCAGGAAGCTGGATGGATATATATAACTAAAGCATTCATATAGTTAACCTTTGCGGTCAATAAAGATATTTTAAATTATGCAAACACTAAAGTTATTTACTAAAGTGTTATTAATCCCAATCTACTAGCTCAACCTACAGGAACTCTCTTCCACTCTTCCCATCTTAAAAACATATCATTATGTAACTCCCACACCAATATACCCAACATTTCATATACCTGGATGCCTTTAGCATCCTTGTCATACCGGTTCAACCCCCTTGGTTATTCTAGTTCATGGTTAGCTATCCCCAACCAAGTCAGTAGTACACCAGTCACTGAAATTTGAAAGCCAAAATTTATAATGATTATCCCACTGCGTTTTTATTGTTGGGAGCTTTGGTATTCGCTTTGTTGATGAAAAGTTACCAATTACTGATGCAGATGATTTCACCAGTAATGCAATACAAAAAAACTTATAAAGAAGCAGTAGGACCCAGTCAGATTCAAATAGTGAGTGTTGCCAACTACACACCTATGACTTACCCTATAGTCCCTTGCCTGAGAAATTAACTATATGTGAAGTAAAAGAAGACCTTACGTTGTTGAGGGCATATTTCAAAGAATATCCTGATACCTATTCAGATGATGCACGAAAAATTATGGCAGTGGGCTCACAACTCACAGGTGATGCTCTGGGTTGGTTTATAAGGGCCTTAGAAGAAAATGAGAATTTGTGTGAAGATTATGAAGTATTGAAAGGCCAGTTGTTACCTGCAGCTACCGCCACTGGTACCAGAATAGAGGCGCGTATTGCCTTGATGAACCTTTAACAGAAAGTTCAAACCATTAAGGAAAATACTCATAAGTTCTTGGAAAACTTTAAGATAAAAGAATTAGACGAGGAAATGGGAGCGCTTTATTTTAGACAAGGGTTAGAAAGTCACTTAGCAGATTTGATCAGACACCACCTCATCACGCTACCCTTAAACAAAGTTATTGAGGACATCCAGAGTTTAATAATGGGTTTTAGCAGACTAAGAAAATGCTTGGATCAGAAGTACCACAAGGGAAAACCTCAGACGCTTGTTTCTTCATTTGAAAATTATATGCAGTCTTATCCTGTATTAAGTGTAATTTAAATTCTGAAAAGAGAATTAAAATTATGGTTTTTATGGACAGTGGGGCCTCGCGGAACTTCATCTCAGAGCATGCAGTAAATTTTGGGCCTGCATGCAAAGAAACACCTGATGAAAGTAACCTTAGGAAATGGTGAACAGTCTTTAGCTTACTGCTGCTCACGTCACATTAACTTAAAGTTTGGGGTAAGTGAAATGCAATTTGAGTTTTGGGTCCTGCATAGTTCACTCCATCCTATAACTCTTGGGTATCCTTGGTGGACACAGGTTAAACGCCAGTACAATTATGAAAGGAACTTTATCAAAGTTAAGTTGAAAGATAAACTCATAGAGTGTGCGTTAGAAGGGCATAAAGATTTGGACATGTCTGCAACAGTTTCTCAAGGAGGTCCATTGGAGCCTTGCAAAGGAAATATTCCTGAGTATCTCACAAGTAGGCTTCACTGTTTGGAGAGGAGGAGGACGAGCAACTAACCAACTCAGGGATCCCTCTGATTACGCAATAAATTTACTATAAGGTAAGCAGCCCACTCATGGACCTATTTAACTTTGCAATCAGAGGGAATGAATTGCCCTGAAAGAATACCTGGAAATAATTCCTGAAAAGTGGTTCAAATTAGTGTCCCAATTCCCTGTTCATCACCCTTGTTGTTTGTTAGTAAGAAGGACGGTGGACTATAGCCATGTATAAACTACCAGAAGCTCAATTATATAACCATAAATAACTGGTATTCCTTAACTGATGCCGATCACTTGAGTGACTAATTGTCTGAAGCTACAATTTTTCAAAGTTGACTTGAAGGACGCTTTCAACCAGATATGAATAAAAGAAGACAAGGAGGGAAAACAGCATTTAATACATTATTTGGGCTATTTGAATATATAGTGATGCCATTTGGGTTGTTCAACGCACCTAGCACATTTCAACAATTGATTATTACAGTGCTGGGTGGCTGCATAGACCAATTCTGCGTAGCCTGCCTTGATGACATTTTGATTTACAGCAAGATGCAGGAGGAACATTTACTGCATGTGAACTTGGTCCTCAAGCAGCTTGGAAAGTACAACTTTCATGTAAAGCTATCAAAATGTGAGTTTGCGCAAAAGGAAGTCAAGTTCCTTGGTTATGTTGTGGGCAGTAATGGGTTCACCATGGCACCTAACAAAGTAGATGCCGTCACATCATGGCCTACGCCTAGTAGCCAGAAGGATGTTTGCAGTTTCTTAGACTTTGCAAACTTTTGCAGGGATTTTATTAAAGGTTTTTCTTCTATTGTGTTACCCTTGACACAGCTTACATCATAAAGTGTTTCATATAAATGGTCTCAGGCAGCGGAAAAATCTTTTTCTGACTTGAAAGCTGCCTTTGTTTCTGCACCTGTTGTCAATTCCCAACTATGAAGAGCCCTTAGTGTCAAAACTGATGATTCAGGATACACTCTTAAGGGTTTTTGTTGCAGGAGGTGGGTAATAGTAGGATGTATCTCATAACCTTCTATTCTAAGAAATTCATCCCAGAGGAATGCAACTATCCTATTTATGACAAGGAAATGTTGGCCGTATCAATTTCTAAAGCACTGATGCCAGTACCTGTGTGGGGCAAAGTACCAGTGAAAGTTTTGACAGACCAAAAGAACTTAATTTACTTTTTTACCTTTGTAAACTGAACCACCATCAGGCCCAATGGGCACTACTCTGGCATATTATGATTCAAACATTGGTTACAACTCTAGGAAAATTAATGTGGTTCCTAGTTCCCTAAGACGTCATCCTGACATGTGTCAGGATTCTCTAAGTTTAAGTGAAACCTTGACTTGGGGCTTTCAAATTATTGTTTACTTTGGACAAAATCAACTAACCTTTACTATAATTAATTTAGCGCTCATTGCTTTTTTGGGACAAAGGTCAAGAATAATATTAATTTTAAATTATTTAGATTTGGTCAAATCCAATAAACATTGCTAAAATCCCCAACTCAAAAACTGTAAAATCAATATTGAAGTGCTCCACTAATTGATTCTCCATTCTGATAATCCCCATTTCAACTATCATTCTACCCTGGAAAAAGAATTCCTTATTTTTGCATTATCTAATCTTATCTCCAACTTCAACCTATCTTATGAGTCCTTTATCTATTATCTACTTCCGTTTATCCTCTAAATGATTTCAGATAGCATTTCCTAATCTGCTCTCAGTTCCAACAGGGATTGTACTGATTGTTCCTTAAATCCCTTATTTTATACCTTGCTTTATTAACACTATTTAAGGTGCAAATGACTTAATCAATTAAATAACTTTTATGCTCTACCTCTTTTGGCTCTTTAGTAGAAGTTCTTTCTTTCTCTCTTGGGACCTCTGAACCTGGTTAGGTTTAGTCCCCATTTAGTTTATCTACCAGAAATCCCTACTGCTTTCTGGCTCTCCCCGCTCTGCTGTGGCCAGTGGGACTAATCATTAACTCTGCCTATCATCTATATTGGCTAGCTTTGAATGACTGGCCTTCAGACCTCGTCAGTCCCAACAAAAAAGTGGTGCTTTCTGCCAGGTACCCTTCCAAGCTGCATGCAGAGCTTAGTACGCTCACTCCTAAATGAACTCTTCTAAAATGTCAAAACTTCATCAAGCTTCTCTTGAAGATATGAAGTCTACCTAAGCTCTCACCTTCAAACAAGCTCAAAATTATGAAGATATAATTTGGACAATGAAGAATCTATTCATAATGCTCATCAACGACCTGGAGGATTCTATCTTTGAGGAAACCTTCAATATTTAATGGGTCCACTAATTCACCTTTTTCTATAACCAATCTCATATAATAGGAGATTGTGTTGAGGATAATGCTTGGGACCTCACCTAATCAAATCCAGGAGCTCCAAAAATGCTCAGTTGATTAAAAAACACTTTTATAGAGTTTAGACAGCTATTGAGGAGGCTGTAAACGATTATTTCCAGAGCTTAGCTCAAATTCAGGAAACATGTTGTCAGCAGTTTCCTATAAATGAAGAAACTAAAATTAAATCTAGTACTAAAAAAAGAAACTAAAATTAAATTAAGTGAAACTGGGCAAGTTACAACAGAAGAGTCAGATGCTATCAAAGCCAAAGTTCAAGAAAATCTAAGCTAAATTTGGCATCTGAGACGGAGCTTCTCAACAATCAAAATGAAGCTGCTGAGCTAAATGCTTTGGCTCCAAACTCATTTTCCTCTGCCAAGGTTACTGAAATCCAAAATTTAACCCAAAACTTAACTCATATTGACAAACTGCCACCTAATTGCCAAGACAACAATATTGCCAACGTTCACTGCTGTTCCAATGATGACTTTGGTTCAGTGAAACCCAATGCCTTAGTATCCAAATTTCTCTCCCTCACCTATCCATTAAAATCCCAACCATTTGATAATTGTTTGTTTCCTATTAACCATTTAGGCATTCCCATTATGATGATGAGTCAAAGTCTCCCAAACCATCTCAGGTATCTCAAGATGGTCTTAAAGAGCTGGTGACAAACTGCAAATCCAAACTTCCAAATTGTAATACTCCCTCTGAATGATGAGGCCCATATTCTTAGAGCAAAATCATCCAAATTAAGAATTCAGGTTGAATCAGTGGTTGAGCCTCATAACTACCTATGATAAACCATCACCTGGAGATAGATTGGATATTGAGGATCCTAACTGTCTAGCTGATTTAAAGATAAATTTTAAAATTCTAACTAAACTTAAATTTAAGCCGCCCAATCTGAACGTTAAGGTCAACCAGACTGATGGCCAAACCGCTTTAATTCAAAAGTATATGAATTTGATTAGTAATATTGGCCTACATATTGACTTTAACCTATTTTGCTGCATTTATCTCCTCGTCTTCAGCTTTGCACTCCTCACTCACCAATGTGGGCAACACTTCCTTTAAATTTGTTATCAACTCTAACTGCCCCAATCACCTCGAGATCAATGTCCAATTCTATTTTAAACCTAAGTCTACACTGAGTACCTTCAATCCTCCTAACCAGCCCTTCCATCCTAACGCCAAGTTTAAACTTGCCAAACCTTGGGATCCCCACCTCTTCAAGATCAAGATTTATAAAGAAAATGAGTTTAATATCTATAAAATTATTTGCAACACCAACAACTGCCTATACCAACACTTTTTTTGTTCACTGGGTCAAGGTTTATACAAAATTCCTCAAGGCAATATAATTATACAACCTGGAAAATTTAATGGCACCCCAGTCAAGGCTTGGGGACGTTGTCAAGATTCTCAATAGTTTGAGTGAATTCTCTACTTGGGGCTTCCAAATTATAATTTACTTTGGGCAATCTCAACCAACCTTTACTATAATTAATTTAGTGCTCAATGCTTTGTTAGGAAGATGGCTTAAATATAATATTTATATAAATTATTTAGCATCAGTAAAATCTGATTAACATTGCTAGATTCCCCAACTGATTAACTGTAAAATCAATATTGAAGTGCTCCACTAATTGATTCTCCATTCTGATAATCCCATTTCAACTATTATTCAACCCTGGAAAAAGAATTCCTTATTTTTGCATCATCTAATCTTATCTCCAACTTCAACTTATCTTATGAGTCCTTTATCTATTATCTATTTTATTTATCCTCTAAATGATTTCAGATAGTATTTCCTAATCTGCTCTCAGTTCCAACAGGGTTGTGCTGATTGTTTCTTATATCCCTTATTTTGTACCTTGCTTTATTAACACTATTTAAGGTGCAAATGACTTAATTAATCAAATAACTTTTATGCTCTACCTCTTTTGGCTCTTTAGTAGAAGTTCTTTCTTTCTCTCTTGGGACCTCTGAACCTGATTAGACTAAGTCCCCATTTAGGTTATCTACTAAAAATCCCTACTTCTTTCTGGCTCTCCCCGCTCTGCTGTGGCCAGTGGGACTAATCATTAACTCTGCCTATCATCTATCTTAGCTAGCTTTGAATGACTGGCCTTCAGACCTCAACAGTCCCAACAACATGATACCTGCATAGGGTTGGGACCATCTAGTACTAAAAAAAATGATACCTGCATAGGAGGAAATTACTGAGATTAATACTTGCGCTTCTATAGACCAAGGATCCCACTGCATTATTTTCTCATCTTAAATTAGTAGGTCGTGGAGATGAGATTTTGGATGTTCAGAATGATGATGATTTCTGTCAGGAAGTGAAGAATTATCTCATTCAAAATTAAGACAGTGTTAATACAAAAAAGGTCACTTATTGAAGGGTCAGTCAGAATTCTGGCAAGGTTGTTTTAATATACCAGAAGGACCTTTAAGATTGGAAGTCATATGAGAGCACCACAATGTAGGCATGGCAGGACATCCTGGAAAGAATAAAATGATACACCTTATTCTAAGAACTTATTGATAGCCTGGTCTTAGAGGAGAAATCTTAAGATATGGGAAGGATATAAGGTTTTTGGGTGCACCATGGTTCGTAGAGGGCTTCCCAAAGGACAATTGCAACCATTATCAATTGCACAAAAGCCATGGGAGTCAATATCCATAGATTTTATAGTAGAGATATCTCGTTCTCAAGGATTCAATGCAGTATTAAATTGTGGTAGATAAATTCACTAAAATGGCTTATTTTTCCCCAACTAATGCCAATGTCACAGCTAAAGAGATAGCTCATCTTTCTTTGAGAAATGTATTCCTGCATCATGGTACTCCAAAAGAGGTGATTTCAGACATTAGCCTTAGTTCACATCAAACTTTTGGAAACAGCACCTTGCAAACCTTGGTATTAAGAGATGTTTATCCATCACATACCATCCACAGACTAATGGACAGACAAAGAGAGTCAATAGGTGCTGGAGCAGTACCTGAGATGCTATGTTGTATGCAGCAGGACAACTGGGTTAAGTTTTTTGTTTATGGCCATGATGTGAATTGGGATTTGCTGCTGACAACTGAATATTATAACCCATCAGAAAAAGATTTTCTGAAAGAAATCCACAAGACCCATGCATTTTGTCTAGAAAACTTAACTTGAGCAGTTTTGACTTACAAGGATTTTGCAGATAAAAAAGAGTACCTGGGAAACCATTGGAAGTTAAAAAGTGAGGTTTATCCAGATGAACACAATGGTTCTTTGGATGTACCATGCCTGAACTTGCCCATTGGTGTGTAGGACCATTTCTGGTAAAAGATGTCATTAGGAAGATTTCTTACCAAGTTGCTCTACCCAAAGGATGGAAGATCATAATGTTCTTCATAGACGACTATTTTACAAGGAGGATAGAAGTTCTTTGCCCCATCAGAAAGTTTAAAAGCGCCGTTCCCCCTCTGGTTGATGTTCTGGATACAGAGTATGAGGTATAGGCTATTACTAGAAGACGTAAGCATTGTGGTAAATACAATTCCTGGTTAAGTTGGCTTGATATCCTTTGGAAGAGAGCACTTGGGAGCCTGAGGAGAACTTGAAGAATTAAGGCAATCTGCTAAAGAAATGGGAGAAGAAGGCCTTGCAGGTAGCTTCAGCCCTGGTAGGGGATGATGTCTGGGTAAAGCCTAACATGAATAGGATTCCTGATATTGCAGATATTGTCAACCATATCAAGAAAATTTATGTTGAAGTTAGATCTATTAATTGCATACTAAATCATAATTGCAACAGGATTGGTCCAATTAAACGCTTAACTTACATTAATTCTATGGTATTGAGTTATTTAATTGCAGAAATCGTATTTTTAATGAGACTGAGATGATTTTTACTATCTTTCAAAAACATATGCACAGAACAATTTGAGAAGCTCATAA
>JAKSZP010005666.1:0-83465 GCA_022478985.1 Massospora cicadina
TTACACCAGTTAGCTCCTATTGGAAAGGGATCAATGCCATCTAGGGAAACCGTGTGCCAAGAAAAATGTGGTTTCACTACCTGGTATGAAGTCTTGTGGCAGAATGGCTTCTCCACTTAACACTGATGGCAACAGGAAATAGTTTTGAGCACATTGAAGCTCATTGTCATGGAAATGACAAAAGAAGTTTAGACTGGCCTGCAAGTCAGGATGTGTGAACAAACCAAAAGTAAGCCAGAATGCCAGAGGCATTGTCGACTGTATGACTTAATATGGAGCTGGGAAATGTGATACCATGAAGTGGTGGCGTAACAATAGGGTAAGGAGTATCCCAACGGCAAACCACACGAACCCATTCCCAACTCAGTGGTTCTAACTGCAGGAAGTGGGATTACTGGGATAGTTTCATTGAGATTCTTGGCTTGGGAGGCTGACTCATTGGGGCAATATGGAGATAGATTCTCTCTCTCCATTGTTGTACATAGGGCCATAAGATCCCCATGTATTGTTGTTGGAAGTTTATAAGTGCGGGGTTGTAAAGCCAGAAGTGTCAGACTCGCTGGGCCCAATTAGTGATAGAGGGAGCCATGGTGACCAAAAGGATTGGTAAAGTCCACCCAGAGCGCAGGGCGATGGACCACCAGGGAAAATCCATCTGGGATACGGTCAGAATGGAAAATAAAAAAATAAAATTTATTTTTTTTTGCAAAAATTTATTTGGAAAGGAAAGTAAGAAAATTGACCAACAATTTTCTCAGTGCCATGCAACTGATTAAATAGTGGTCAATTGGGTAGTGACAGGATGGGGTCAGGGGCCCACAAATTTGACCTAACCAGCGAATTGTTCAGGAATGGGTGGGTTTTTCTTTGAGAACCAACATTGCAAAATTTAGTGGCAGGCTGAGTCTCTGTCAGTTTGACCTCAAATGTCCGAACCAGGGCTCAACTATGTTTCCAATGATTAGCATGACAGCATTTGGCCCGACGGGTGACAGGAATCCCCCAAGGCCATCCCTTATAGGGATGGGTCCATTTGGTTGGGAATGGGTTTGGAATAGCCAACCTGCACGCGCTCAGTCATTTAACTGTTCATTTGGTCAACAGCAGCACATTAGGCACAATGCCCAAATTACTATCTGAGGACTTCAAACCCTCATTGATAGCACCCAATATTTGTTCAACTGGTTTAGAGATTGAATTGGAACTGTCAGGTGATCTGGCTGATATATCATTCTTCATGCTTTTACAACCATTCAAATTTTGGGCATCAGCCAGATTGCCAGCTGAATTAAATCTGACTGATTTCAATTTGGTAATCTTGGCAAAGATTTCACTAATTCCCCACAGCAGTTCTGCTGAGGTAAGTGTGGGTATTGGGGGTGGGATCCAAAGTGGACGAGCTGTTACCCATCGCTCATCTACTATGTGAGTGAGGTTGCCCTGAGTGATGAGAGGTACCACCATCCTCTTTGGTGTCTTTTTATTTGGGAACGGGAAGATGACCCAATCAAGAGCCAAAGGGCGTTCCCCAAGACTTACATTACCCTTTCCTTTTTCCAAAGGAATGGCACCCCCACCGGGAAACTGCACCAGAGCCACATTCTTGTGTGCTTTAGGTAGCTTGATAGCCATAATTTTCGCGATTTTCTGAGGAGGGCGGGGAGCCTCAGGGTGGGATGCATGGAAGGCTTTGACCAGGGCCATGCAATTCGCGCAATTGCGCGCCTTGACCCAACTATTTTTGTAGGCTGGGTATCCTTTCCAGGCCACAAGATATTGGACTGAACGTCACAACTTGCGGGATGCCAAGATAGCCTCTACCTCAGCTTCTTCCTCATTATTGATGACGATTGGTTCCAGATCTGTGGGAATTACACCTTTGAAGGGTGACAATTGGGAAACATGGAAAACTGGGTGCTGCTTCCAAAGTGTGGGAAGCTTCAGGTGGAACGCCCCATTACCCAATACTTTTTCCACTAAGTGAGGACCTGAACGCTTACTGGTGAACTTGCGGGAAGGGGTTTGAATTTGCAAATGACAGGTATCAAGCATGATGTAAGAACCAACTGTAAAGTCATGACCTGGAAGGTGCTTACAGTCCGTGAATTGCTTATAGTTGTAGATGGCTTTGGTGAGGTGTTCCCGCACTAAGACTTGAGTTGATTGAATATGGGTAGCATGATCCGTGGCAGCTTGAACCTCAGGTCACAAGCATGACCTGACTGAAAATGATGGGTTATAACCCAACGTTGCTTCTTTTGGTGAAAACCCTGTGGATGTGTGAATCCCGTTATTATATGCAAATTGAGCAAGAGGCAAGTCACCGGCCCAAGTATCCTGCGCTGCTGTGGCATAGCAACGCAGGTACTGTTCGAGGACTTGATTAACCCACTCAGTATGACCATCAGACTGAGGGTGATATGCTGTGGATCAACAGGGGGTTATCTTCAGGATCAATAGGAGTTCACTCCAAAAATGTGCGGTAAACTGATTACCCCAGTCAATAACAATTTCCTGGGGAAGACTAAACATTGAAAACACATGTTGTACAAAAAGATGGGCAGTTTCTTCTGATGTAATTGTGGAAGTGAAAGGGATAAAAAGGGAAAATTTTGCAAAGCAATCCACCACTACCATCACTGCAGTAAACCCATTAGAACAGGGGAGATCAATGATAAAATCTATGGACACCAAGGTCCATGGACCTTCCGCCTGCTGTAAAGGGTGTAGGAGGCCATTCTTACCAGAGCAATCTGACTTGGCCCTAGTGCAAGTAACACAATCAGCAATCTAAGTTGGGACCTCTTTGGTCAGTCCTACCCAATTGAAGGTTCGCTTGATCAGATCGATGCATTTCTTGTTACCAGGATGTCCAACCGTGGGGGGATCATGGTGTGCATGGAATACTTTCAGGCGGAAGGAGGGGGGAACCCACACATGAGAACGGAAGTAAATGAGTCCCTCTTCTAAGGAGTATAGGGAGTGTTTGGGACTCAAGTGAGCCAACTTCTTGACCAACTCCACGCCCTTGGGGCAGGCTGTTTGACTGGCTAACACCTGGGCCAATAATGGATTGTCAGGAGACAATGCGGTGGAGGAAACAATGGAGGGAACAATAAACAGAATCTGAGTGGCAGGGATCACAGTAACGAGATCCACTTCCTCAGGTTCCAAGGGACAGTGAGCAGGGCTACAGCTTAGGAAGTTGGGAAGGACATTGAGCGCACCTTTGACAAATTCATATTTGAAGTTAAAACTGCACAGGTCCCGATAGGTTTGGGCCTGCTGGTGCGCCAATTTTTGGGGTTTGCGGAAATACAAGAGAGCCTGGTGATCCATGCGGACCATTAGCTCATGACGAGCACCCTGTAACAGGTATTGCCAATGAGCTAAAGCCCATGCAACAGCTGCCAGTTCCTTGTTGTAAATGGCCTAAGGCTGCTCCATAGTAGTGAATTTTCAGGAAAAATAAGCAACTGGATGTTCAAGACCATTGTGGTCCTGAAGCAGCACCGCGCCCACTACTACCGACGAAGCATCACATGTGATGATATACAGTTTGGTGGGATCAGCATGTTTCAAAATGGGAGGAGACACAAACACCTCCTTGATTGATTCAAACGCCTGCTGGCATTTGGGGGTCCAACAAAATGGTACATTTTTTCCAGTGAGGGGATGGAGTGGAGCGGCCAACTGGGAAAGTGTGGGGGAAATTTTTTTCAAAAAAATGATAGTTCCCAAGAAACTCCAAAGTTGCTTCTGTGTAGTTAGAGTTGGCCATTCTCAGATCACATCTAAAATGTTGGGAGGGATAGTGACACCTTCTTTGAGAACCAGGTTTCCAAAAAATGTGACCTCTTCCTTATAAACTCGCACTTGGAAGCTTTGAGGAACAGCCCTGCTTTATGCAAAGTGACCACCACCGCTTCCAAGTCGATAGCATGTTGTTCAGGAGTTGGGGAATGAACTAGGATATCATCGATGTATGCAATAGTACAAGAGAACCGGAGATCACCTAACGCGTTGTCAATCATTTGTTGAAACATAGCGGGAACATTTTTCAGCCCAAAGGGCATTACGCGAAATTGAAAAATGCCTCGTCTCATTTGGATTACAGTCAACCATTCCCGTCCTTCCATCACCCAAATTTGGTTGAAAGCGTTCACCAGATCCAGTTTTGAAAATACACGGGATTTGGCAATTGCCTGACTGATTGTCTGCTCTAAAGGCAATGGGTAGGGATCTGCAACTGTTATTTTGTTCAAGTGACCGTAATCTATGCAAGGACAGAGCGATCCATCTGATTTTCTTGCAAAGACAATAGGGGAGGTGACGGGTTAGGTTTCTTTGAACAACCAACCTTTTTTAACATATCGTCCAACCAGGTATTGAGTGCAACCTCTTCCTCCACTGTATGAGGATACAACGGGCAGTTGATGTTCACCAATTCCATGGTTGTCCAAAATCTGCAATTGTACCTAGTATGTTTTGGCAGATGGTCCACTTTTTCCATGTCAAAGATTCCCTGTATTGCATTAAGCTTTTGAGAAAGTCAGCCGGAATGCCCACGGAAGTAACTAAGGTAGTGATAGAGCTGGTCCCTTGTATTTTTTTGAGGGTGTTGATCGAAGGGAACTCTCCCTCTGAATCATCATTGGTAAATGACAATGTATTAGACTCTAAATGAATCTTCACATGTTGTCAACGCCACCATCCCACACCCAAGATCACCAGGAATACCAAGTTTGGCATGGCTGAAAAATGATCGCAGAAGTTATATTGGTGGATTGAGAAGTGTATTGGCTGGAAAATGACATATGAAGACTGGTAAGCAGATGAGGCCACCATTACTGAGGAGCTCAAATCCATTTCCAATTTTAATTGCTGTGCCAACTCAACACTCATGAAGTTTCCCGCTGCTCCAGTATCCACCAGAGCTTCAAAGGAGACATGATGCGGACCAATACTGATTTTCATAGGGACAAGGAAATAAGCGGAATTCTGTTTATTGGGAGATTCAACTGACTCATGGACAACTGAAGAAATAACGGGTATGTCAGGACCAGGATAAGGGTTCTTAGCTGGGGAGAAAATTGTAAGTGCAAGTGCAGGAGAAATCATTTCTTCTGTCTGGGCTTGAACAGAATCATTCATAGTTAACTCCGGAGATGCCAACTTGGACTTGGGGGTTATGGCAGGGTTGGGACCCACTTCAACTGCTATTCTGGTGTCAGGCGCATCGTCTACATCTTTGTTAGGAAATCCTATCATAAAGTTCCCCTTCTGATACTGGGAAACGTGGAAAGGTAATGCTTTGATAGTAGTTGCAGTGGCACGTATTTGATCTACTGATTCCTGGATGGTAGACCAGACCACGTGATGAGTGGAAACCAAATACAAGCTCACTCTAAAGACTGCCTGAAGCATATCAATAGATAGGCCCAACGCGGGAGCCAGCTCACAAAAGGTAGAAATCAGAGAAGCCAAACTAGGGGTTTTGGCCATGGTTAGGAGCAGTCTGAATAAGTGGTCTGATTGGGACACATGGGGTTTTAAAGTGGCCGATACAACAGCCATCAGGGGAATGGAGTCTCCTTCTTGTGAGGAAGAACGCAAAAGACTTCTCACCCAACGGCGGGCATCACCATCCACAGCATCTAACAATGCAAGACCTTGTTGGGCATGAGATATTGCAGAAGCGTTACTGAGTGCAATTGTTGTCCACATTTGTACTTCAGAAAGAGCGCCAAGAACCTGATTGGCGATCTCTTGGGAGGGGATACTTGATCCTATTCTCAGGCCGGAGGAAGAAAGAGAAGATGCAGTCTGCACATCTTGGGTGGCTTGAAGAAAGTTTCCCAAAATAGAGCGGATGCTTCTCCCAAAGTCAGAAAGTGACCAAATGAACAACAAACAACACACAACTGATTGTACGTTTATCTGGTAGAGGGTAACCACTGTGGCGCCCAATTTGAAAAGCAAGGCAGAAGTGGCTGGAAGTAATGGTTAGTCGATTATGTCATGGAAACGGAAGAAGAAGTTTAGACCAGCCTGCCAGTTGGGATGCGTGAACACCCAAAAAGCAAGCCAGAATGCCAGAGGCATTGTCGACTGTATGACTTAATATGGAGCTGGGAAATGTGATACCATGAAGTGGTGGCGTAACAATAGGGTAAGGAGTATCCCAATGGCAAACCACACTAAACCCATTTCCAACTCAGTGGTTCTAACTGCAGGAGGTGGGATTACTGGGATAGTTTCATTGAGATTCTTGGCTTGGGAGGCTGACTCATTGGGGGCAATATGGAGATGGATTATCTCTCTCCATTGTTGTACATAGGGCCATAAGATCCCCATGTATTGTTATTGGAAGTTTTTAAAAGCGGGGTTGTAAAGCTAGAAGTGTCAGACTTGCTGGGCCCAATTAGTGATAGAGGGAGCAATGGTGACCAAAAGGATTGGTAAAGTCTACCCAGAGCGCAGGGCGATGGACCACCAGGAAAATCCATCTGGGATACGGTCAGAATGGAAAATAAAAAATAAATTTAAATTTTTTTGCAAAAATTTATTTGGAAAGGAAAGTAAGAAAATTGACCAACAATTTTCTCAGTGCCATGCAACTGATTATATAGTGGTCAATTGGGTAGTGACAGGATGGGGTTGGGGCCCACAAATTTGACCTAACCAGCAAATTGTTTGGGAATGGGAGGGGTTTATTCTTTGGGAACTGACATCACAAAATTCAGCAGCGGGCTGAGTCTCTGTCAGTTTGACCTCAAATGTCCAAACCAGGGCTCAACTATGTTTCCAATGATTAGCATGCCAGCATTTGGCCCAACGGGTGACAGGAATCCCCCAAGGCCATCCCTTATAGGGATGGGTCCATTTGGTTGGGAACAAGTTCAGGACGGCCAACCTGCCCACGCTCAGTCATTTAACCATTCGTTCAGTCAACAGCAGCACATCAGGTACAATGCCCAAATTACTATCTGAGGGCTTCAAACCCTCATAGATAGCACCCAATATTTGTTCAACTGGTTTAGAGATTGAATTGAAACTGTCAGGCGATCTGGCCGATATCTCATTCTTCATGCTTTTACAGCCATTCAAATTTTGGGCATCAGCCAGATTGCCAGCCAAATTAGATCTGACTGATTCTAATTTAGTAATCTTGGCACAGATTTCACTAATTCCCCACAGCAATTCTGCTGAGGTAAGTGTGGGTGTTGGGGGTGGGATCCAAAGCAGACAAGCTGTTACCCATCGCTCATCTACTACGTGAGCGAGGTCGCCCTGAGTGATGAGAGGTACTGCCATCCTCTTCAGTGTCTTTTTATTCAGGAATGGGAAGATGACCCAATCGAGAGCCAAAGGATGTTCCCTGAGACTTACACTCATGCTTTCCCAATAATACTGAGGGCGCAACAACTCCATTGCCTTGCGCACCCCACCATGTCTGACTGCCCTGTGAGTGCTCATAATAATTTCCAGTTGTGCTGTAGGTCACAGAAAATTCACTGTGGAATCAACAATCAGCTTATACAGTTCCCCATTATGTTGGAAGGTATTCATTCACATCTTGTTTAGCACTTTGATCACTTTGGGCAGTTCAGTGTCATATTTTCCGCTGAGCATCTTATTGTACATTATGTCTCTGAGGTCCGCCGTCACTGCAACATTCAGCAATTGAGATAAACAGTCAGAATTCTGATGCTTTACTCCTGGCTGATGGAGAATCTCAAAGTCGTAAGCCTGCAATTTAAGAGCTCATCAAGCCAACCATCCTTCAGGTTCTTTGAGGTTCTGCAACCAGCGTAATGATACGTGATCTGTTACAACTTTAAACTTTACCTCATGTAGATAGACTCTGAGTTTCCTATATGTGTAGATCACTGCTAAGCACTCCCACTTGGTTACAGTATAATTACGCTCATGACAGTTCAGACTTTGACTGCAGTATGCTACAGGATGTTCCTCTCCCTAGTCACCTTTCTGAGAAAGTACTATACCAACAGCAGAAAGGGAAGCATCCATCTGAACAATAAACTCCCATTCAAAGTTTGGATATCATAGCACCGGTGCGCTGATCAATGCCATATGAAATGTATTGAAAGCAGATTGATGACGTTCTGTCCATTCAAACACAGCGTCCTTTTTTAACAACTTGAATAGTGGCCCCCAAATATAGCTAAAATTAGGGATAAAGAGCCAGTAGAAACTGAAAATTCCCAAAAATACCTGTATGTCGCATTTACTATTAGGAGTAGTCATTTTGCTGATGGCCTCAACCTTAGCTGGCTGTGGTTTCAGCCCTTTAGATTCTACCATGAACCCCAGGTATTCCAGCTGACCTTCGAAGAAGTTACATTTCTGAGGTTTAATTTTAATGTTTACCTCAGCCAGCCAGCAAAATACTGCTTCTAGGTGGTTGAGATGCTCTGAAAAGGTTTGAGAGAAAATGTTAATATTGTCAAGGTATACAAGGACACATGACAGTTTCAGGTCAAAAAAATTAGTGTCCATGGCTTGCTGATACGTAGCTGGGGCATTGCACAGCCCTTGAGGCATCCGCGTCAGTTGAAAAGGCCTTTGGAGGTGATTACATCACATTTTTCCTGTTCCACTGCGGGTAACTCAATTTTTCAGTAACCTGATATCGAGTCCATCACAGATAAATAACGGGCTCTCCCTAATCAATTAAAGCATTGTTGATCCTTGGAAAATGGTACAAATCCTTTTTTGTAATACTGTTGAGCTTCCAGTAGTCTATTATTACATGGTTGGTGCCATCCTTCTTTTTTACAATTAGAACAGGTGAAGCCCATAGGCTTTTGGATGGTTTGAGCATTCCTTGCTCTAGCAACTTGTCAATTTCATCAGTGACAACATCTTCCACTTCCCTCAATTGGCGGATTGGCTGAGACCTTATAGGGGGATGATCTCCAGTATCTATTCGATGGACCACCCCCAAGCACATCCTAAGTCATGATCAACAGCGAAAATCCCCTTATACTTCTGAAATAAAGCTATTGCTTGGTCTTTTTGTTTTTCCAATAGTCTTATTAAATTACTCCGGGGTACCACCGTTAGTACATCAGCATGTGTCTCAACTGGTAGACCAAATTCATCCAATGACCCAAAAATCATGAACCTGAAGGACCTCGTCTACTGGAATCAGATGTAGATATGCTACAACTTGGTGTCAGCGGATTTGCATTGGTTTGCTCTGGAGGTTTGATAACAAAAGCTTAATCTCTCCATGTCCCAGAAGTATAATCCCTGGAGCCACATGCGTCTCAAACCGCGTTTGATGATAGGGCCCAATGACTTCTTCATATAAACCACTAGGAACTTACACCTCTAACTCAGTGTTCACTAGGACTTGATGGCCAGAAGGTATAGATATTGGACCTGCCGCTCAAAGAGGTATCCCTTGATATTCATATATCTGCTGGGGAAGGGGCGAGTCTTGCGCTTTAGTTGGTGATAGCGAACTGGCATCACCCCATCACTATAGGCAAGGTTGATATGGCTCATATGCGCCAGATCCTTTGGTACTCCGCTAGTGGTAAAGTAAATTGGTATCCGCTGACCCAGAATGGCGAGGGTTTCCTCCATCATGTTAACAATAGCCCCAAAACAGCGCAGGAAAGCAGTCCAAATTAAACAGGTCATAGTTTTTGTTTGGCAACACAATTGCTAGGGCTACAAAAATGATGGACCCAAAGCGCAGAGGTAGCTCACTGTAAGCCCCCTCAAAGATGGTGCTTACTGCTCCTGCAGTTCTGTAAACCATTCGATGGTCCACATCAGGTTTCAAAGTCAACTTTGCCATCAGATTTAGTGGACACTATGTTGACTGGAGCGCCAGTATCTATTAAAGCGTGAACCCTATTTTTTGCTACAAAAATATCACAGTAGGTACACTCAAAATAAGAAGAATATTGTCTGTTTAATATGTGAACATTTACGAGCTCTCTTTTTCTAAGAAAGCTCACTATCCCCTCACCGACTTGGGGGTATTCTTTGACAATGGCATCTACCAGTAGGGTGACATTTACTCCTTTCAGAGTTGATGCATCCGCGGCAGAATTGAGTTTGTCTGTGGAAGCTTGATCAAGCATTTGACAGGCATACAGCTTTGGTTGTTATGGGGATTCTTTTTCTGCCACCGCCTTGGCTTGAGCTTGTGTTACTACATTTACTCCTCCAACTGGCTGTTGATATAAAAGTCCATCATCGTACTGAAGGACTTTAACAGGGTAACCTACTATTGATTCAGGGACATTTTGAGTTGGTATTGTGGAGGTAGAGGGTCCCATCTTTACTCCGCTTCATCTTTTCCCCTGATAGTATTGATCTTGGTGTATGTAGTTCACATGGCAGTTATGGCAGAATTTTGCCAAATGAGCAGGGCGGCCACATTCATAGCAGTTAACCCATAAGAGCCATGTCCTTGATTATCATAAGAGGGTCCAGACTAGAAAGGTTGGGGTCATTCAGCGTAACTAGCCCCAGGTCAGTAAGATGATTGTTGACATTTGGCATAGCTAGGTCCTGGTCGATAGCTTGGTTGCTGATGGTTTTATGGCCAGCTCATTGATGCTGATCAAACTGTTGAGTATAATTAAGCCGAGGATGAGGTTTGGAGTTATAGAAAGGCTAATGATTACTAAATGGAGCTGGAGTCATATAAGAGTATTTTCCAGAATAAGGGGGTGCAGTAGTGGCAGTAGCCTTCTGTCCATATTTGGTGGTGGAAAGTTAGGGGATATGTGATGCAAAAACTGTACAATCTTGAACAAAGGTACGTCGTCATCCAGAAGTGGCGAAATGAAATTGTGAAGCTCTCAATATGGCCTCACCGCGGAGGTCCTAGCAATGCACAAGACAGCTTCCACTAAGTACCCTGCCCTAATCAGCACATGGGCTTCCCTTGTGAATTGATCAGCAAACTCTAAGAGAGTCTCATTTCAACGGAATCTGATTGTTAAGAATTTTGCTTTCCGCTGTGACATCTTTGAGTTACCCCCAAACAGGCAGAGTACAGTATCTTTCATATCCTTATAGGTGACAGAGCTACTTGGGAGGTAACAGGTGACCTGATCGGTGCTTCTGAAGTCTAAGGCAGATATCAACAACTTAGACTTCTTTCTATCAGATGCGCCTTCCTCTGCAAACTTAAAACTTTTGAAAAACCCATGTATGTTCCCATTGCAGTCAAACAGAGGTAATTTTTTGATTTTAACCTCCTCATCCTGTTCATGGGGTTTTGGGCCATACTGAGGAATGGGTCAAGATCTGAAAGCAATTTCTCAATGAGGAACTGGATCAGCGGAAGTTGGGATGTCCACCGCTTCAGGGGTAGCATGACCTTCTGCCATGGGCGGTACCACCATTACTTGAGGGAAGTGTTGTTCTGACTCGTATTCATATCAAGTACTACCATCCTGGGTATAGTAGCTATGACTAGCATCATATTCTTCCTCATATAATGTCCCCTCTTGATGGTCATCCTTGTCCCAGTGAGAAGACCAAGAGGTATTGGTCAATCTTTGTTCTGCACACTGCAGCTGTTTGGTGGCATTTTTCAATCGGTTGGCAAGTTCTTTGTTTTGTTATCCCAAGATTTGCATTTGACTAAACGTGCTACCAAGTTGGTGCATGACAGCATATCATTATTGAAGAAGTTCATCTTGGTTTTGAGCACCGTGTATAAGGTAAGTTTGAGTTCCTCATATCCATCTGGTGCAGTGTTCTGTGAAGATTCCCCAGCAACACAGTTTGTATAAGGCATGGCTGGCAACTGTAATTCTGGAGAGTTAGGTGGGTGATCAATGGGCCCCCTGTAGTGAGCACCACTGTTATAAAATTGGATGGCATTGTTAGGATCCGCCATATTTTTTGTACAGGTCAAACCCATTGAGCAACAGACAGATGATGTGGGGATTGTCTCTCCTTCAGATACACTTGAAAATATACTTAAAAATAGGAGCAATTGCCTCGATTGACCCTTTTAATTTTTTTAATAAATACAGTGATTTTTCGCTGTCCCAAACTCTCACTACTATTAACAACCCCCTTCTCTCAATCGCCCATCTCGCTTATATACAGCGGCTTCAGGTGATACTGCTCTCTTAGCTTGGGCTAATCTATTCCACCAATTCTCCTCAAATTTGGCTTGTTATCCTCTATCATCTATTGCCCTAATTGTAGGCGATTAACTTCATATTTGTCAAATGTCAACATCACCTTATTGCCTTATCACCTTCTATAGAGGCGATCTAATAATAACTCATTATATCCCAATATCGCCTCATCTTGAGGCATTTGAATAATTGTAACTGATATCATTTTCAGCGGATTCTTCCCAAGCTGCCCTAACTGTCCCATGATTATCATTCAGTCATATCAGAATCGTGACAATTCAGTCCATGACACGTTAAAAGGTTGCTGGGGCGTTGCACAGCCCTTGTGGCATCCTGGTTGGGACAAACAAGCCTTGGCAGCTTATCAAGGCACACTTTTCCTGGTCTTTGGGTGACAGTTCCATCTGCCAGTACCCACTGGCCAGGTCTATTGCTGAAAAACACTTTAAACCACCCAACCATTTCAAGGAATCATCATTTCTGGGAGAGGGTAAGAATCTTTTTTTGTAATTTCATTCAAGTGATGGTAGTCCATAACCACCCTGTGTGAGCCATCTTTATTGCGCACCAACAGAAGTGGCAATGCCCATGGACTCTTTGAGGGCCTTAACAAGCCAGCATCTGTAAGTTGTTGAAGCTCCTTAATGATGACCTCCTCTTCCAAATTTGATCAGCGGTATGGCTTCAATTTGAAAGGTATAGCTGACCCTGTATCCATACGGTGTATCTCTCTTTTACACAGACCATAATCATTTGGTCCTTGGCTGAAAATATCTTCAAACTCTTCCAATAAATCATCCAGCTCTTTCCATTCTTCCTCAGTCATGTCAGCAAGTCCCAATTTTGTCTATTCCTCCAACAGCGTGTACTGACTTGATGATATCACAATTGGTTAGTTTCACGCTTACCACAACCTGTCCTTTCTCAATTTGAATAGGGTGAGTGGTGATTTTCCCCAGGAGGATAGTTACTTCACCCTCATGACGAGAGTTAAAGAATCCAGGTAGCACTCATGGCTCCTGTTCATGTACTCCTCCTTAGATGTATATTTCAAGTACAATGTTCTGGGGAGACATTACACTTAGGCAGTGTGCATAACTCTTTGTTCTCCTGGTCAAATCTCCATTGCCTCATTGGCACTCAAGGGTAGCCCATCTTCAGCACACACTGAAGCAGGTAGTTGTTTCACACCTTTTTCACAAATTATGTAGTGCACCTGATAGATTAATCGATCAGTTTTATCCAGACATGTCCTCTGCTTCCTTGATTTCAGGTCTTCATCCTTAAACACAAGGGGCATCTGGTAGTTTTATCAGATTCACAGTGCTGCTAACAAAGTCAATTTTTCTCTGAACTCCAATAAAAATTGTGCTAAGAAGGAAGTTGTAGTGGTCGTTGTTCAAGACCACAGCAGGGGCAGTGTGTACCATGCGTCCAAAGTGTAGGGGTAAGGCAGAGTAAGCCCCTAACGCAAATGTGGTGTCAGGTCCTGCTGTCCAATATCTCACATGATAGTCAATGTCCGGCATAAATTTTAGCTTCTTCATCAATTTTGAGGACATGATATTGACTGGGGCACCAGTATCAAGAACTACCAGTACATGCACACGCTTTATCACAACTTCCACTTTGGTTATACTCTTCCCAAAAGGATTCCCAATTGACAGCACGTCGCCAGCTGACTTTTCGAATTCCTCTAATTGCTTGGGTGTATTGGACGTCAATTCAGTGTGCAGAGCAGTAGTCTTCTCAATATTCTTGAAGGTGTCCAGTACAAGTTGTTCGCCTTCCTCTAAACTATTGACTACTTGAGTGGGCTTCATTGCTTGAGCTAGGTATGTGGAGTTCAACCCCTCATCAGTGTATTCATATACTCATAATTGTGCAGGTATAGATACAGTACTGGAGGCTCCTAAAACATGGTAACCGGCATCCATCAAGTCTTCATCTTGGTGATCATCCTCTCCTTCCACGTGTAGGTTCACCCAATTTACAGTTCCAGGGTTTTCCTCTTTTGGTGAAGGGGTTTTTCTTCATCACCTTTCATTGGACAAAATTGCTAATAATGAACAGGCTTGTGACATTTTTGGCACGTGAACTCCTTGCGCTGATACCGTGGAACTGGTTTGAAGTTCTTGTCTTTTGGCTTGTCACTCTTGTCCTGTGTAGCTTACACCGCTTTTCTAACTCTGCGTGTTGGTTGAGTTATTGGTTTATTCTCAATCTTATAAGTTCCTTGCACATTGAGTAACGCTTCTTTGATGGACTTGAGAGACTCAGCCGCTTTAACTGCAAGTGTCATATGCATCTTGAGGTCTGGATGTGCTTCCAAGGATCTGGGTAGGACAGTCTTCGCGGTAGGCAAGTCTAAGGTCCCTGTAGTCCATAGTTGTTGTGCTCAAAGTTAATATTGGGCAGCATAATTTGCGACTGCCTCTGTCTTGCCCATCTTCAGCAATATGAACTCCTGCTTCATATTCTCAACATCCTATGCGCTACCAAATTCTGATAATAGGAATTTATTGACCTCAGTCCAGTTCAAACCAGGGCGTAAACTAGCGCTGAGTATCTCCTGTTCTTCATGGCTCATGCAGCCTTGGGTGTGACGAGCCTTCTGCTTGTCACTAGCGCCGTCCATGCTGTTCTAATACATTTGTAAAAACCCAGCTATCATTCCCTCACCAGGAGTGAACATGGTTTTGAAATAGGGTTTAAAGTTTGGATCTTCCTCTACTGAAGCACTTTGCTGATGTCATGGAGTTGTTGCTCTCTGTGCAGCTAACACTGGCGTTTCCAAACGTTAGGTGTCCAGAAAAGGGCTTAGAGCAGGCTGCGGTTTTACTTGAAGTTGATCCTTAATTTCCTCCAAGTTATGATCAATGTCATCAAAAATAGTCTCATGGTGGTCTAAATGTTCACCATACTTATTCAATGTTCGTACATTTATTCCGTTTTCTGCTTCAAGGTGTTGGACCCGTTCCTTAAGTCCCTTCAGATCAGTTTCAATTCTTCTAGTCACTGGTATGTGCCCTAACACCGGGGTAGTAGCCACTTGAGCCCGTTGAGTGGTGCCTGAAACCTGATCTAGGTACAACCTCAACTCCACTAATTCTTTTTCCAACGCTTGCAGCCTTGTTTTAATCATCTCTTTTTCAGTTGGGGATAGGCTTCCTACTGCTTCATCAGCATGGTATAACTCCATGGTCTCAATACTAGGCATTTCCATTTTCCCTAAACTCTCTTTTCTCAACTGTGTGGTTGGTGTCACCCCTGTAGTGAGCACCAGTTTCGCCGCCCTGGGTTCTGCTTGCTTAACTCTGGGGATTTTGAACTTGGGGCATCAAAAGAGGGAATCTGTTGCACAGATCTGAAACTAACCAGCTAGGCTTATACTTCCTGATAGAGCTGTAAACTTAATACTCGCATGCCAACTGTGCATCTTCTTTATGATATATCCTGAGTATCTCGGAATCTTTGCTTGACCCAATTTGAGCATATCTAAACCTCCTTCCTTGCAAGCCTAACCTTATAAGGAGTCCTTCTCAAAAGGAGTGTCTTCTTCAAAAAGGTTAATCCTAGACTGGTTACTGGTGATTACTTCAGATAAAGGACAAACTTAAGATTCTGTGAAATAGACTATATATTTAAGATAAAAACTTAGTATTTTTATACTAAATACTAAAGAATCAGGATATAAAATAAAATTGTATGGATAATTGAATAGTGGATAGGAAAGATATTGTATCTTCTTCAGGAACCTCAGAACAATCTCTTCTTCCATTGATTTCTCTCTTGGGCATCCATTTTCTCAAGTTCCTGAATTTGTGCACTGCGGCGGTGTGTGGAGCCTTTCATATCAGGATTGTTGGTTCTGTGGCTCCTGTGCGCTTTGGTGGAGTCCAAATCTTCATTACCATTGATGGACTTAATTTCCTGGTTACTTGATGGCACCATTTTTCTTTCATTTTGATTGTTTTCCTTTTTGGTGCACCATTCAGCACCTAAATCATTCTGTTCCTTCTTAATGTTAATCAAACAAATATTGCCATTTATGGAGCTAAACTCATCTTGGTTTGATAATTCTTGCACTTTGATTGGTATTTCCTTGATTTTACTAGAGGTTGAGGATTTACCAATTTTGTGGTGCGCCAGATCTGTGACAGCTAGGATGAACCTAATCAACTTAACCCCTCTTATCATTATTTAATTGGTGATATGGAGTTAAAAGACCTGTAAACTTTTAGCTCAGAAGATTTAGAAGTCTTTACAAAAATGTATCAAGGTTTGGGTTGATAGGAATATGGTGAGTGGTATCACTTTCTCAATTAATAGTTTTCAAAATATCAGTACCCCCAATTAATTAATACTATTAATTAACTTGAATTAATTACAGCCTAACCCATATATTGTATGGATATTGGTTAGTAAATTATAATAGACTAGGTGACCCATGAAAATGCTTTTCATCACTCTAGATAATAGGATTCCTTAAACAACTATCTTATAGATAGTACTTAATCAATAAAATGAGATTATTATAAATAAAAAATGATGACAAACTAGCAAAAACATAATAAAAATAAAACTTAATTTTGTTAATTAATAAACTAATTTTAAACTTGTAAAAAAATTATTAATAAATTGTTAGTAAACATACATATATTGTGACAAATATTTCAAGTTAAAAGTTTATTTTTTATAATTCAACCACAAAAGATATAATTTTCAAATTATTTGTATATTTACTAATTTTTTATATAAAAAACTTACTAATCTTTATCAAAATTTATAACAACAAATGCTTGCTACCTCAATATTAATCAGGTTAGAGTAGTGCTCCACTGCTTTTGCAAATGCTGCATTACTTACTTGTTTTTATTTGATTGACACGTTGTTTATATGTTTATATGTTTATATATGTTTATACATTTATATGTTGGTTTTACATTATTTATATGTTTATTTTATTTTATTTTATTTTATTCTTATTCTATTCAAAGACTTCAGTGCCACCATGACACTTTATATATGTATTTTTTTAGTACTAGATGGTTTTATATATGTATTTTAATAAATAAAGTTTTTGAAAAAATAAATTTTAAATTATAACTTGCTAATGAAAATACTAATTTTAAGATATCTACTTATTTTTTATCATTAGAGGGAAAAATAAAATTTCAAAATGGTATATCAAAGATTAGTTTTGATACAGTATTAAGGGAGATATTTCATACTGACAAAAAAACCTTTAAGAAATAATATATATAGATTACTACGTTGGCTCATCATTTTTTTAGTTTTACTTACACTTGCAATATTAGCTTTAACTATATAAATAGTTTAAATGATAAAAAGTAATTAATTAAAAGTGATTTAGCAAGGATTTGAACAATTAACCTTTATAAAATTTAAGTTTAGAGTCAAAAGCCAACAATATGCTTGAGGAGGTATTTGTAAAATTATTGTGTTTTTGATTCAGTTTTGATTACCTAACTTGCTAATTAGCTAAATGATTACTAACCACTTCACAAAACCATTTAAAATATTGAATCAAACAAATACCAAACTGCTCAGTCATAACAATATACTAAATACCAAGAACATATAGGGGTTTCACTTTTTACACATAAAACTTTTTATTTTACTATGAAAATAATGATTTACTTATTTTTTGTCATTAGAAGGAAAAATAATCTTCAAAATAGTACATCAAATATTAATTTTGACATAGTATTAAGGGAGATATTTCATACTGACAAAAACATTTTTGAGAAATAATATATAGATATAGAGAAGAGTGGTTAGCCAGGCAGGTAAAACTGCTTCCACCCTAGTGCAGGTTTTGAGTTCAAAATCTGTACTGGCTAGATAAATTCTCAGTGTAGTATATTTTTCCCAAGGTTGACCCGCTTCAAATATTTTAAAAATTAGTTTAGTCTGAGTCTCAAACTCTTTATAATATATAGAGATAGATAAGCCACCCTATCCCTTCAGATCAATCCTATAAACTCTCAGGGTGGTTAGCCTGGCAGGGTAATTCCCACTTCCACTCTAGTGCAGGTTTTGTTCAACACAGGTTCAAAACCTTTGATAGCTAGGATGAACCTAATTCCTCCAACCCTTCTTATCATTATCTAATTGGTGATATGGAGTTAAAAAACCTGTAAGCTTTTAGCTCAGAAGGTTAAGAAGTCTTTACAAAAATGTATCAAGGTTTGGGTTGATAGGAATATTGTGAGTGGTATTACTTGTTCAATTAATAGTTTTCAAAATATCAGTACCCCCAGTTAATTAATACTATTAATTAACTTGAATTAATTACACCCTAACCCATATATTGTATTGATATTAGGTAATAAAGTATATAATAGTCATCAATTCAAAAAGTATTTAATACTTTAGAAGTGTACAATCAATTTATCTTTCTGTACAGTTAATCATACCTTTTTTGCTATAGGGTTTTTTTTGCATATCTTAGCTTATTAATCAAGTACAAAGTATCAGATTAGTTCAAAAGTTACCTATATTGAAGCTATGGTAGATTTAAAAGTGAATAAGCCTCAAGTTATAGTTGAATAAAATATGCCATTATATTTTAGCTTAAAGCTCATTTTAAATTAGATATATCTATATAATGGTGTCATGCATTAGCTCATTTGTGGTATCAAGCGTTAAGTAAAGTGAGAAGGCTTAAGCTAAAATTAGTTTATATAGGAGCTAGAATTATAAGAGATTATGACATCAATTAATAAATTTTACAACCTTCTAAGGAAGATAAGGGCTGCTTTAAGATGGATGAGCTAACTGAGAAACCCTTTTTATAAGTAAAGCTATATGAAAATATATCTGAAACATGTATAATCAAGTAGATGATTTCAAGTATATAGTCCTGGGTACTTGAAGCTATAATAAAAGTATGCAACATAATAAACAAGGTATAAAAGTCTTAGTGCTTTTTTTATATAGATATACTCTCCTGTTCCTGGGAAGGGAATTTAAATACTTACTCAGAAACTCAGGTAACAAACCACTAAAACATAATAGAATAGGATACCACCAAAGGTGCCAACAACTATATTTTGGGGATCTCTGCATGGAAGTCTACAACAAGGTCAAACAAAAGATTCATATGATAATATAATATTATAATATTTTATATGAGGTGGGATGACCTTGGGAAAAATATGCACACTGATGAGAGGGGGAAAGAATTGCAAGAGGAGGCCACAACTTAAACCCTAGTGCTGGGAGAGAACGTTGTGGCAGGTGTTACCATGTGACCTAAGTGTTGGGAGGGGTTTACTGTGCTGTTGGTGAATCTTCACTGATATGAAGGTATACCTGAAGTTCTGAGTCAGCAAATAGGAAGGGGAGCAGAAGCCAGCTCTGTACCATCCTCTGTAATTGATGTGAATTGTATTACCAAACATCTATATATTGAAAAATAATTATATTTTTAATCAACTTCTCATTTCAGTCAGATTTGAAGTAGAATTTTATATCACATTGAGATATGTAGTATGGATTGTCTATAAGATAATGCAAAAATAACTTCTCAAAATAATTATAAAATGTTCAAGTTAGTATTAATTATGAGGAAGTTTACAATAGGGCACAGTTTGTTAGGCTCATGGCCAGGGCTATCAGGGGCTAAGCTAGTTGCCAGATAGTCATGCCACTGGGCAATCCTCTAACCTGTAAACCAGGGTGTCAATTGCACCGCACACTTTATAGGGGCTTGTGAGTAGAGTTGGACCGCTCAGTTGTTTGTCAAGCCCCATGTAAGCATCTCCAGACATGTGCCCTAACCTTCAGGTGAAGCTTAATGTGTCACAAGGGTCCATATTTTTTGCGTTGTCTCATCATACAGCTGGTCATTAGGTCCAGGAGGGTGATTTGGGATAGGATCCAGGTCCTTGGTGGGGAATAGTCCTCTACTGAGATCCATGTACCCCTGCATTCCTGGGTGTAGGCATGAGTTGCAGACCCTCAATTTTGTTGGTCCCTTATGATGCTGAGTGTAAACAGCAATTTATCTCAACAGATGACCTTCAGAGTCTCTTGGGAGAAACTTGATGATTGGTGCAGGCCATGGGCATTTAGTTTGGCAGCCAAGTAAGATAGAAGGGTATTCCTTGCCGTGAGGTTAATGAGTCTGAGTTACCTGTCCAGGTTAACTCATGTGGTGTGGATCAATGGTTCATAGCGGTGGTTGGGCTTGTCACCATTGCAATCCAATAAATGAAGTTTTATCTGCTTGTTCGATGTATTCAGTGAAGCCTAGTCTTCCTTCCTCTCTTAGGCCATTGTGCGGGCCTATTCTTTTTAAAGCTCTCTTACCATCCACAACTATGACTGCAGCAAGGCCCTTATTCATTCTTGGAAACCTGATAGGAAGGGAATTATGGCAACTGAGAACTAGAGGATCAGGAGCAGGAGGAAGTTTGCGACCATGACTCTTCCAATGAGCCCTTTGTTCCTCCATCTGTAGTGGCAATTCAGGATGCAAGCTTCCTGAAAAGCCTGTCTTTGATACCTGGCATGTCCAGCCCATTGAGGTTCAGTAAGATGCCCAGGTGATTCACTGGGTTACCTGAGGGCGCCACCCCAAATGGGCCCAGATTCTGCTTGGTTTCCTAGCTCTTGAAGACTTTGAGAGATGGCTAAGGTAGTCTTTGGATGCTGCCAAATTGTATACAGTTTGCTAAATATTTTTTTAATTTCTGATGATTGCACTTTCCATTGAAAATTACTTAAATTAAGGATTCAGTCTTTGGTATTGAAATTTAAATTGCTTTAAAATATCTATAATAGCGTCTGCGTCATTGTATCAGGTTTTAAATTTTTTTAATTTGCATAAATCAAACAAAATCATTGATTTGTTATGCATCCATAATTATTGGGTAATTTGTGAGACTTTCAATTAATTTATTAAATGATTGATAATTGGTGATAATTTTATTTTTAAAAGTAATCCCTTGCAACAAAGTGATGTCAGGTTTGAAGGCGTTAACTGGCTACTGATTTCTTGCAGCTGAGGCAATTCTTGCTCTTGAATTTTTTGAACACATTTTTTATAAAATTGCAATTTATTGGGTTTTGCTTATGATGTTTTGCCATGACATAATGTTTCCTCATATGACCAAAGTGCCAGGTTTAAGAAACCCTAGAGTTTCCCATCTGAGTTGCCATTTCAGGCTGAGTGGGGGTGGTTGTAGTGGGGGTGGCTGTGGCTGGCCTGATGGCGATCCTCAGATTGAGTTTTGCCTCTTCAGGTCAGTTAGGTGATTGATGCACCAATAACAGGCAAGACTTCTGTTTTTGTTTTATTTACTCTCATGTTGTTAGCTTTTCATAATGATAGTAGTTGGCACAAGTGTCTCCTTGTCCTCCTTGCTTGCAATCCCAATGACCATGTCATCCGTGTAAGCCAAAGCCTTCAGCATCAGCTGCTCATGTACACTGATGCCCTTTGCTCCTCTTCCACTGCCTGCAGTACTGGGTTAAAGGCCAGGTTGTACAGCTGGGGACTCAAAGGGTTCCCTTGCCTCAATTCAAACTATGTTGATATTGGCGTTGATTGAAATCTGAGGGCCTAGGACTAACTTGCTGGTTGTTTTGGTTTGTTTCATGGCCCATTTGAGGAACTTGCAAGGCAGGTGCACTCTTTTCATGCAATAGTGTAGGTATACCATTCCACTCTGTCATAAGCTTTTTTCTGGTCCAAAAATACTAATGACCTCTTAAAATTTGAATGTGTTACTGTGAATGTGTTGATATTGTCTCAGATGCTCCTGCTGGGGACAACCCATGCTGGTTTGGGAATACAATGTCCTTCCCAATCTAACCCAGATGACACGCCAGTATTTTTGGCAGCATTTTTGTGTCACAATTATCAGCAAGATAAGATGCCAGTTGTTAAGTGTTTGTGGATCGCCTTTTTTGTAAAGGAGAATGAGCAGGTGTTTCCCCCTGGCAACGCCTGGTTTTGTCAATGCATTTACTAAGTGATTTGAGGAGAATATGGCCTAACAGGTCTGGGAATGCTGTTATTATCTCATATGGGATTCCATCAGGTCCTGAGCTCTTCCGCTGGGTAAGATTTCTGATAGCTGTGTTGAGCTCTACCTTTGTTATCAGCAACATGAGGACCAAAGTGTCACGGATAAGAGGTGGCTTACCTTCCCATGATTGACTTAATGCCTTTAGGTAAAGCACTTCATTCAAGTATAGTTTTGTATAGTAATCACTAGCATCCATTACCCATGCTTTGCTAAGGTGTCTATAACATTTCAGGTAATTTGAACTTATTACTTTAATTTTTATTATAGTTAATCAAAAAACCACTTAGCCAAAGCTAAAAGTCTCAATTGGATCAACCAAAAACCACCTACCACTCAGCCAAAACTAACCAAACTTATTAAATCAACAAATTACTAATCACCTCCAAAATTAAATTGTATCCTATCGAATCAACCAAAACCATCAACCACTCAGTTAAATAAATAAACCTATCAAATCAATCAGATAACACCAAACTGCTACTCAAAACATCTCTTATATTTAAATTCATAATGTGTTTGTGACACGTCTTCCAGACTAATAAATCAACTTCAACTTTAATTGTAAAAATATTTTATTAGTTAGGGGAACTAAACTGAGCAGGTTTTAAAAAATTATATAAACTAACATCAAGATTCCAATGCTTTGCTGTGGTGTCTAAACTTTATAAGATAATCCATATTGATAAACCACTAAACTGCTTAGCTAAAACCATTGAACATACTAAACTAATCAATCACCAACCACCTCATAGAAAATAAACTTACCAAAATTAATACAACTAAAACCACCTACTTACTAACAACTAAGGCCATTAAATATACCAAAACAACAAATTTCTTTCTACATTGTATTTGTAAAACAAACCTAAACTTATCAAACAACCAAAATTACCAACGACTTACCAAACCAATCGACTTATTGAATTAGCCAATTACTAACTGCTCACTAAGATCATTAAGCTTTTTAATTGATACAAAACCACCAACCTCTTGAAAAAACAATTAAACTATCAATTCAACCAATACCTAACCGCTCAGCCATAACAACATACTGACAACCATTAAAAAATATAAAAAATTTTCACTTCTCATATACAAAACTTTTTATTGTACTATGAAATTAAAAATTCAGCTTCAAGGTGCACGTGAACCCCCTCCTGTACACCTGTATATAAAGTTTCATAACTCTATATGCCGTAGTTTTGGCTGAGCATCATGCACACACATACACTTGCTTTTATTATAGATGGGTAACTTCCACTAGCACCTCTGGGGTTCATGCTACTGTGCCATCCTGCAAGGTTAGAGATACACACTGAGCCTTGGGGTTCTGGGTGTTGAATCAGCACATGAAGTATCTAGATGACTTTTCACCTTCTGCCATAAGCTTTGCCCCTGACTGTAGCGCGAGCTTCTTCTGGCAAGTCTATTTAATCTTTTGATTTCAAGGGTCAAAAAACCCATTCCATTGTTCAGTTTTGTTGTGGCCCAATTGCTGGCATTTTTTCTCTAGGTGTTTTTGGCAGTTAATTGCCTTCTTAAGTGCTAACGCCTCTTCTACATGCCTCCTGGTGGAAGCACATTATGTGGCTGCAACTAACTCAGCTTTCAAGTGCCACCAGTCCAGGATTGTTATCTCTATAAACAAGTCTCTCACGTTGGTAGACATATATTTATCACTAACCAATGGACGAAGTTAGCATTACACCATTTGCAGGTAAATATTTTCCCAACTAAGGTGCAGTTGTGCCTTCGTCTTAGGTCTCAAGGTGATTCTTACCAGCTGATAGTCTGAGTGACTGATGCCAACCATTTCAAAGTGCTCTACACATGCTCTAGGGTCGCTGGGATGCAGACAAGGTCAATTTGCGTCATCAAAAGCAGCTTGTCCTCTCTGATGTGTGGCCTCATCATATGTTTGAGGGTTGGCACATCCTTTGGGCGTGCATTGATATCTCATGGCAGCCATGAGCAATGCTAATTCTTGATTTCTTTGGGGGTGGTCAATGTCTGAGGCCATCTGTCTGTGGCCTTGTGAGTTAACAGTTTATGTCTCCTAGAAAATTCTGCCCTCCAGTAATAGTATTCTGGGAACCTTATTGAAGAATTTGGCGCGTTTGTTTGGTTTTTGGGGCCGTAGATTTTGACTATGGTGTACGGATTATCTTGCCATGTGACAGTGATAGCCAGAACTCTCCCTCCCATAAGGGATCAGTTGATGACGTAATGGTGATGCCCCTGCCTGGACTGATCACAAACCTTCAGTGAGTTGACCAGGTTGAGAAATTCAGGAGGAGCATCATGTCCACTTGTCTTCCTCACCCCTCAGGTAATGACTTTTCTGGATTGCCAAGATATCAGCCAGAGGTTTTGCAGGTGCTGTATTTTCTTGACCTAAGACAAGGCAGCCTTTATCCCTGTGATATTAATCGTCCCTATTGTGATTGGGGTGCCTAATTGCACAAATCACAGTAATTGGATAACTCTAGGCTAGTCAACCCGGTTCCATCAAAATTCAGGTGATTTGAGCTTTGAGTTTCTTAAAGGGTTTCCTGAACTACTAAATTGAGCCTAGATGAAGTGACACATGCTCTATCAGTGTTTGAGCCATTGTAAAACCTTTAGTACCCTTTAAATTGTAAGTTTTTTTACTGAGACTGTAGAAAAGTGGCTTGAGTTAGGGATGATACCTGACCTGTTGATATTTCATTTCCAGTTGTTGTGGGTAGAGTTTGCCCCTGCATTGCCTCCTGTTCCTGAAGTTCTAAAGTCCCTTCCATTGACTCCTCAGGGACTTCCTTCAGAATTTCAAAGCAGTTTAATCCATATTTGTTGTTTGATTCCAGGATATGATTTGACTTTCTAGCTTCCTCAGCTCTTTCTCTGGCCACAATCTGTTTCTTTGTTTTTTCAGCTGCTTTACATTGCTTAGTGGTAACTGGTTAAATCTATTTGGTATTCACCATGATCCCCCAGTTGAACAGGGTCGCCACAACCTGAAGTTTTCCAAAATTTTTGTCATTTTCGTCCATCTCCTCTGGGTTTTCCACCTCTTGTTGTTTTTCTGCAGCTGAGCATGCATGGGCTTGGTAACCTAGTTACTGGCAGTGCTGTGATATTTGAGGCCTTCTCAAGAGTCACTTTAAAGGAACTCAATGTTTCTTCTCCAGTAAAATAAATTGTTTGATGCAAGGGATCAAATTAAAGTTAGCCTCTGCCTCAAGTTTAGTGTCATTTACTATTATAGACTTCCTGCTACAGAGTTCAGGCATAATATGGGATCATTGAAGCTCAAACTGCTAAACTCTGCCATAAACTTCCAGGCTTTTATCAATTCTGTTTTGAAAAAGTTGCAGGGAGATCACTTGGAAGGTCTTTAAATAAGATGAAGAGGTCATTTTCCTTATTCTAGTGGGTTCAGTGTACCTTGATGTGGTGTGTCACACCTTTTATGGCAACTTATATGATGACCTTAGACACAAATCTTCCTGTTCTTCTGTGGCAAAGCCAATGTCAATAAATCTTCAAAAATAAGTCTTATTTAATAAACACTACATCTCTGATATTTTTCTTTTTTCTGTGATTTCCAACAAGATCTCCAGGCGTTCTACCCCAAAGTTCACTCTGCCCCCATTTTTAATGGGAGGAAGGGTGAGTGAATGGCGTATGTTGTTGTACAGCATATGCTAATGGAGCAAACTGAGTACCCCTTAGTAGTGACTTGTATTTGGCTTTTAGTCTGGTTATTGTGGCTCACCAGGAGCTCCTTGTTGGAGCTTTTGATGCTTTTAGGGAATGTGATAATAAGGGGTTACCATCCTTTTTAAAGTTCACCCAAGACTTCTGATTAGTGGAGTACATCTTCTCCTTTTGTGTTTATTAGATTGTTCAAATATGATTTGAATTGCCTTACTACTAAAAGTGACGCTAAGGAGAAAGAAAAGCAATATGATATAATATAGTAGATATAAGTTTTGTAAGTCTTGATGTACCATCCCTCCATCTAGACAGGGAGAAATTTCCTATTTTGGCACATAAGGACCCCCAACCCCAGTGCCCCTCTGATGCACCTCAGTGACTTGGCCATGTGATTTATGGGAGGTAGGTAACTTTCCTGCCCCCTACAGATCCTTCATCCCTACATCTCCCTTAACTCAACTTCCTTATTAAAAACAATAGAAGAAGTGTGCAGGGGGTTGGTTGAGGTCAGGGGCCTTTGGTAGAACTCCAAGGCTCATCCCACCTCTAAGCCAGTTGCCCCAGATACAGAGGAAATATTAAAAACTCCCCAAGTCTTCCAAATCATCAGGAAAAACGGATATAGTCACAAAAATGTTGCATATTTTAAATTAAAGCTCCAAATTGTTTGTTACAATGCAAATTTATTTAAATCACAAGCTGCGAGAAAAATTGAAAAAACAACTATGCTGAGTGTACAATCCTGAGTAATCCATGCTATTTTGACAGATCACCCTGAATCTTATCACAACCTGCTATCAAAACTTCTATGTTCTAGTTTAAGATTACATCCCCCATTACCATTTCTCCCCATACACCAAAACACCTAATGCATAGGGTCCCAGGCCCTATACTAGGACGAATCATATCCTCTACCCCTTCCTCCCATACTATAAAATAGGCAACCATCCTATTTAGGATAGGTTGCCAGTAAATTTTTTTCCATTTGGTTCTTAATATAAATCAATTTGTTTTTCACATTTTGTCATGGAATCCTCCCTCCATGTCAACTTGTTGATCATTCCCAAAGGTATCTAGTGATGCACGCTTTCATCTGTGAAAGATCTCTGGAGATTGTTGAGAAGTTGTTCTGATCTATGGATCCAACGTTACTCCTCACTTTCTGCAAGTTTGTGGATGTCTATCTTCATAATCATGGCTGCTGATCTACCGCATATGCTGTGGAAACTGGCAAGCATAATTTTTTTTTAGTTGATCCATCCCATATGGGCCACAATCTGCTCATTTCATATTTTAAATTTAATCTAATCCATAAAACCACAACACTACTTAACCGCAAACCTTGGATGGGCTGTCACCTCCATGTCTCTCCCACTCATGGGGTTACCCAATTAAGACCTGCGGTTGCCCCTATTTCAGCCTTTTGTCTTGTTGTAGGGACCTTTGATATATTGTTAGAGCAAAAACACTTCTCAATTTAATCCTAGGGAGTCCCATCTAAAATTAATCAGTAGAGCTAAGCCCCTGGCATTCAGAATCATCTATTGGCCACTGTCAAATTCTTGCAAGATGGACAGTCTTCTTCAAACTAGATGTCACCTGATAATTTTAGAAGAGCTAAAATCAACAAGGATGTTGGTATATCATAAGAATTATAAAAAATTTGGGGGAGGTGGGTCACAGTAATATTGATGAAGCACTGAGACAAATCTGGCCTATAAAATCAACTTACTTTAGCATTGGTGCTGTCAGGATTTTGGAATGACCACATTATCCAGCTGTGACAGAGTATAACACCAATCTATCTTTTCCACATTAGTTTGCTTTAGTAATATACAAACTTTTTGGACGTTGGAATTATAATGTAGGATAACTATAGTTAAACTTGTTCTTTATCAAAAATTAGGTAAATATATATTGGGATTCAATATGAGTTTGTTAACTATTGACTTTTCATTGGGGATGGCCCCTAAAAATGTTTGCAAGGAGTCAATTGTGGTTTATTTATCAACAATTAAATTTCTTATGCAAATTAATTGGGGTTTGTCAACAATTAGTGAGAGTATTTTTGGAGTTACTAAAGCGTTGGCAGCGTTTTAATAACAGTAACTTGCAGATTAGCCTGAGTGATGCGACATGCTATTATTGGGTAAATGGTCTCATTATATAAGCAGGCTGCTAGCTCAGAGATGTTCATCTGCTGGGGTTGGATAAGGCTCTGGGACATGCTATTTCCTTTACAACCCATGGAGGGTTATAATATAGTCAGGGGTGGATTTCTTCTAAGTGGATGAATCATTTACCTTTTGAGACAACTCATTAGGATTAAAGTTTGTCAGTGTTGGATGCCGTTTATATTAGAGTGCCAACAAAATAGTTGGTCACCAATTTTTTTTTATTTAAACCCCATATTTATTTAATAAAGACAAATTACTTTGAAAGACAAATATTTGATGTATTACAATTCTTATTGTTTTCTTGTGGAAGAGTTTGATAAATAGTTTCTTTTATCTAGTTTGTCTTTATGTGCCAACTCTTGTAATTAAAGTTGAAGGGATAACGTATCTTTTCCATGTGGTTCTCAATAAGTCTTGTGTAAAGAGTTGAACCATCTAGTACTAAAAAAAAGAGTTGAAAGAAATATTTCTTGTCTAAATTGTTTTTAAATTATTAGTAGAAAAGTTGTTAATACCTTTCTTTAGGAGAAATACCTAAGAGAGTTAATACTATCAGTGTTGTGAAAAAAATCAACTAGATAGTAATCTCCATACAACTATCACCATACAATTTTTATTGAAAAATTAATCAAGAAAACAACTTTTTTATAATACCCAAAAAATTTACAATTGGTGCTCCTTACATGGTTAGTTGAGGTTTTAGGACAAATAGCACTTCAGGTTTATCTTCACCATCTCTTACAATAATGAACGTCAGAAATTGTGAACTAACTGAACATGTTGAATAAGAATATCTTTAATTTGGCGTCACAATCTAATATTACTTTGGAAGAATGAGTTGTAAAAGCCAAGTAAGAAATAGAGCAGGCCAAGAGGTTTAACAATGATCTATATGGAAAAGTAACCCCTTGAAGAGGAAGGATAATGAAGTAATCAAGGAATTAATGTTTAATAAACTGCTTACAAAGCAAATAAATAACAATTCCTTCAGCTCTAGAACAACGTAATTCAGATTGTAAATCTGCTTCAAGACCTTAAAATTCACAAGTTCAACTGTGCTCAGATGGAGGAAGATGTAACTAACAATACTGTAGATGAGTACTTTCTGTTGGGAAATTACATTCATAAGAAATATGCCTGGGACTTTTGCTGCACTTTGAAGGCAACTCTAAGTAATACCCCAATAGTTGTTAGGGTAACTTGTTGAGTAATTTCTGTCACAGTGGTAATTGAAAAAGTTCAGAATACTCCAAAATTACCTGTGTTTCACTGGAATAACATCAAATCCTTCTTTCCCCTGTTTAAAATGACGATTTTAAGATATGGCTACTATTATAAAAGTGGTAACAATTATAAAATGTTTAAACACAAATTTTCAATATATGGCATTGCTCCACCTGAACAAGGTTAATTGGTTGTACAAAGATGCTAAGGAAGCAATATTGAACGAGTTTGGTAGACCTGATTGGCTGTACAGCTTCAAACAGGAGTTCATGAGTATATAGTTTTAAAGGTGAGACCTTAACCAATTTTGTGATCATTTTTGTCAAAAAGTGAAAATCCTGACTGGTGCAAATGTTCTGTAAGGCTTTAATTATTGGATTGCCATGCAGACGGCACTTAGGCCCTACTTAGATCTGCACTGAGCCATGGTTTTGGAGCTAGCAACTATACCTTACACTTTACAATTGGTGGAATATCTCAAGTTTTCAGGACCAACGTTCAAAGCACCTAACCAAAATGTTAAATCCGTTCCTGTTAAAAAATGTTCAGAATATTATGAATTATAACGAGACAAATAAGGATTACAGAACAGGTTTGTAATGGGGAAATGCCTGAAGTTCCAAATTGTATGAACAAATCTTAAAACTGCTGTCATAGATGTGGTAAAACTGGATGTTTAAACACTGAATGTTAGCAAAAATCAAAGAGCATTTAAATCTGGTTTAGACTAAAGTGAAAAAAATTGTTTAATATTTGGTAATAGAATTGGCAGTCTAGATATATACAATTTAGTAATACAGATAATTATGTTCCTTCAGATTTCTAAAGATGAATTGGATATTTATAGTGAATTTGAAGAAGTTACACCTGATCCTCTCTATCAGGTTGTAGATTTATATGTAAACATGATCACTAGAGAGTATGCAAAGAGCATCAACCCAGAGATTATGAAAGAGTTTGCTTAACCTTATGCTTATCATCTAAGGAAGAAAGGCAGGAAACGCCAAAAAAGCTGAAGAATAACATAAGACAAAGATTAATAATGTGAACGTTTTAATGTCTATTAGTATGTTTAAAATGTCCTTCCAACTCTATCTAAAAATTAATTCATTATTTAACTCAGTTTAAGATACCAATATATACTCAGTAAATAATTTGTTACAATACTCTGAGTGTACATATGCAACCATGTTAGTTATAAAGTGAAAACACAAGCAATAATTGATAATGGTGCACCTATTAGTAATTTTTAAAACAAATGAAGATCTCTCCAGATTTAACATCAGCAGAAAAAATATGGGACCTCCATGACAAACATTATAACATCCTGTGGAGCATATAATGCATTGCCTCTCTGATTCAGATTTCTGGTGGTATCAGCACCTGCCATAGTGTTGGAGAATCAAAACTATGACTTCATCATCAGTGTCAGACAATTAAAAGTCTGATATTGTAATAAGAGCGTTTTGGGTTTTAAATAATTATATTGGCCAAAAGACCCTGGCTAATTCTTGGTAAAACCTCTCAAATTGGGGTAATGCTATTCCACCCACTTCTTGGCCAAATCATTTGATTTTCATTAATAAAATTTTGCTGAACCCGCGGCAAATTACAGGAAGTCATGCAGAGGCTCCTACCCAGCCTCTCTGCAGTACAGTTCAAACACCTAAGCAGAGACCAACCTCATTTATGGGCTTGGAGGGGTTCCACAAGGTGTAAATAATTTTCCCCGTGGTGATTGGCTCAAATATACTCTATCTTTGCCTCAAGGATTTGTCCTACCTACTATCAACCCTCCATCACCCATTCCTATGAGGCAAAGTGGCTTTGTGAGCTCTGATAGCTCAAAGCCCCATATTCCCTAATTTGGCTTTTTAGCCTAATCTGAAGACTTGTCACTCTTACTCTGAGCCTCAATATCATTATAATATTAAGCAGTGAAGTATAATAAGAGTTCCCTTTTACCCCTATAGTTAACATAATAAAAGCCTTAAAAGCCCGCTTTTTACTAGTGTTACATTTTATTTATTTTAATATAAGTTGTTTATAAAAATCCACTCAAGAAGTTATCCTAGCAGTTTAGAATAATAATTCTTCTGCAATAGTATTTTTGTAAATTAGGTGTCAAAACGCACCAGCGAGCTTAAAAACCGCCTGAATTCCAACAAGTGGTGCTCACTACAGAGGAGCCTGTACACCACAAGAAAAAATGGAGGCTGGTGGAGGGATTAGCCCTCACAACCTTCCCGCTTCCGATGAGTCCCAGCTAGTTGAATTAGAACAACAGTTAGCTAATGCTTTGTCTCGCCTTAAAACGCTTGAGCAGCACTCCATCAATAAACCCCCTGTCAGAGATAAGTTCACTCTGGGTGAGGTCAGTATTGCGTCCTTTCTCTTTGTTTATGAATCTTCTATGGAAGGAGCAACTGACTTTCAAAAAACCCAGTACGTTTTTCAGGATTCTTACCCAAATTGGAGATTTGGATGCGGCAGATAAAGGGAATTGAACCCAAGCCATCAAAATTATTGGGGATAATTTCCAACGGCATTTACAGCCTTGCTACATCAGGGATAATCCCCAACTAACTTAAAGCTCTAAAATCAGGGTTTAAACCCTATCTATGTGGCGAATGAATACAAATTAGGTAATCATAATAGAAATTGGCTTAGTATGCATTAAGATGGATTGGGTAACCTCCCTGGTCACCCTTATAAATTTTATTTGTAAGCAAATAAACTTTGCTTTTTTCTTTTCATCAACAATAAGAAATAATTGGTATATTTAGTTTGGAATTGTCTTACCAGACAAAGTATCTGGTAAGCAACTTCTTGACTGAAAGAAGAACACAGGTATTATTTATTGCCCTTGAGCTTTGGGTCCCCTGGCCAATAATATAAAGGGATACGTGGTGACTCACCTATGATACTGACAAAACTGGTGCTCCCTGACAGGTACACCCCTAGTTATGGTGAAAAAAAAAATAAACAAAAAATAATGAACTAAAACAATTTGGCATTTTATCTCCTACAAGATCAAGAACACCTTAAACTCTTGACTAATTTATTTGCTATGATGCATGGTATGGAGCAATAAATACTCACTTTTGAGCAACACCAACTTGAACTTTGAGATGCAACTACCAAGATCAAAAGCGAAATTTGGCTATTATCCCCTCTAGTTGCCACCAAATTGGTCCTTCATGCCACCCATGACTGGGTAGACTCAATTATTGAGGATATTAACACCTTACAAAAAAAGTGGACGCCCTCCATCCTTACGAAACATCCAGCAATACCAGTTCCTCTTTAGGTGAAAACGTCCCCCCAATTTCAATTCACATTGTTCAGCCTATAACACCTTAGTGGCACATTAAGATATTCATTCAAAGAGAATTACATCCAAGATGAAGGGAGCATCTTCTCTTTCTTATTCTGTTATGAAAGTGCTATAGTGGAAGCCACTGGCACCCAACGTCTCAAATATCTAACTAACTATCTTAATCACTCTCGCCACCTTGGGTTCTGCTTGCTTAACTCTGGGGATTTTGAATTTGGGGCGTTGTAAGAGGTAATCTTTTGCACTGATTTTACACTAACCAGCTTTGCTTAAACTTCCTGAGAGAGCTGTAAACTTGACACTCACGCACCAAATGTGTCTTCTTTAAGATTAATCCTGAGTATGATGGAATCTTCACTTGACCCAATGGAGCTTATCTCGACCTCCTTCCTTGCAAGCCTAACCTTATAGGAGTCCTTCTCAAAACGAGTGTCTTCAATTGTAGTATACTCAAGGCTGGTTACTTGCAGTCACTACTTTTCACTTAGTAAATTTAAAAAGCCAAATAAAGAAAAAACTTAAGATTCTGTGAGATGGACTTTTTATTTAAGATAAAAACTTAGTATTTTTATACTAAATACTAAATAATCGGGATGTAAAATAAATTGAGGGTTAAATTGAATAGTGGATTGGGAAAATATTGTTTCTTCTTCAGGAACCTTAGTGCAGTCTCTTCTTCAATTTATTTCTCTCTTGAGCACTCATTTTCTCAAGTTACTGAATTTTGCACTGCAGCTGTGTGTGGAGCCCACAGTATCAGAGTCATCAGCACTGTAGCTTCTGTGAGCTTCGGTGGAGCCCAAATTTTCATTACCATCAGTGGACTTAATTTCCTGGTTGATTTATGACACCGTTTTTCTTTCATTTTGATTGTTTTCCTTTTTGGTGAACCGTTCTACACCTAAATTGTTCTTTTCCTTATTGACGTTAATCAGTTAACTATTTCCTTTTTAAGAGCATATCTCTTTGATGATTGGATTGTTTGTCATTTCATTTATGACATTATTGCTATCTCCACTATTGCGACCAATTCGATTTGGAATATCACCATTTTCAGAGCTTACTCATTTTGTGTTAATAATTCTCGTGATTTGACTTAAAATTTCCTTGATCCTACCAGAGGTCAATGATCTATCAATTTCACGGTGCACCAAATCTGTGACAGTTGCATAGCTCAAGACAATATGGTGCCTCACCTAACGCATTTACAGACTTGGGATAACGCCAAGACTACCTTACTTCAGGAATTTGGAAGCGACCTAACATTATCCAACCAAAAGCAAACTTTTATGGGTATAAGCCTTAATCATGGAGAAAGCTACAGAGTTTGCTTATCTTTATTACCTTAAAGCTCAAAAGTTTTTCACAAGAAAACATCTTACTTTAGATGAAGCTATAACTGCTTCGTTTTCAGCGTTTAAAAATATGCCTAACATTCTCCTTTATCCTAAAACGCTGAACTCTAATCAATTGGTTCTCATCATAACAAAAGCTATTTTGGAGATTCTGGCCAACTAATTAAACTACTGGGACCACTCATTTTTGTATTAATAACAAGCCTTGGACTCAAGTGCTAGCGGTTACACCCCAAGTTGCCTACACTTAAATATACTGCACCCATTGCAAGAAAACCACTACACTGTAGACTTTTGCTGCGTTCTTCAATATAAGTCAGCAAAAGATCAGTCAGTATAGGGCAAGAAGCTCCCTATGCTGACGGAAATCAAGTGCCTCAAGACTCTTATACCAGCTCTAAATCTATCCCAAGCACTTCAGGCTGTTTTGAGTTAGCTATTTCTGAAAAATTTTACGTACCTCTTTCTATTCAACAAAATATAAATCTCTAGCTTTTTTACTTGTATGTTGGGAAGTTAACCAAACAAAGTCTGGCGGCTAGCTCTTCTATGGAAAGCCAAACACAGGAAGGTAAAACTTTAAAATTTATTGAACAGCCCCAAACTTGGCCACAGCAGAATCCTCCGCTGGCTTCACCACAAATGTCTAATGGCAGTTTACTTGCTGTTAATTCCCAGTTAAGAATTTTGGTGGTTTGAGTAGAGGTAGTTATACATAAGGTTAAAGTACTGGCAAAAATTGACACTGGTTCCCTGGTCAGCGTTATTTCCTCCTGACTTATCCAAAAGATAAAAATGGCTCCCAACTTGATTCACAAATCTAAATATGGGACATCTGGTAATCAGTCAACTAAGGCGATAGGAGCATATTCTGCTTTATTCCTTCAATTTAGCAACTTTCTAATTACTGCCCCAGCCATTGCATTAGAAAATGATACTTATAAGTTAATTATTGGGGTCCAAATGATGTAGGAGTTTAACTGCATCATCAACCACAAGGAAAAAACCTGTCCCTAATAGGGTAGTGGATCATATTAATATTTTAACTCCCATCAAAAGTAAATGAGCCCCCAAAAAACGGACATGTCTCCTGAATATCCATCCTCCATTTGCAAAGTCGAATACCAAGTCCCAGGGGGAAAACTAAGTTACCCCAGAGGCAGTGGATGCCAAAGATGGGATTCCTCTATATGCCCCACATCCTATCACAATATTCTCTCACTCACAAGGTGTTGTGGATATGGGGATCCAGATTTTCATCCCTCCTAATTAAATCTTGGAGTTAAGTGGACACCCAAACCCTTCCATCAAGGAAGCGTTGACCTGCCTGGGGATTTTGATCCTGCCTACGAGAATTATATATCTATTCTATTAGGGAACTTAACTGAAACCCTACAAGTCCCTTGGCATGCCCCCACTGCTTATGTAAAACATTTCCCATTGAGAATATTGCTGATGTGGGTTGTTTTGGATTGTTACAGGATTTATGATTTGATACCCTACCTACCATAGCTCTGGTTGAAAGTAGAATTGGGGGCAATCTCACCACTAAATTAATGACAGAATGTCAAAGACCTCCTTGGGGTATGGCGATATTTTCCCTCAGGACTAAGCGACTATGGGAAAATGTCCAAGGTAATTCAATAAATTGAGATGAAGGCTCACCCCCATTCAAATCCTGACCATACAGAAAATCTAAAGTGGAGGAAGCTCAAGTGGCCTTAGAGTTACAGAAACCGTTGAAAGCCAGTTTATTATTACTTTTCTAAAAGACCATGGGTTTCCCCACTATTATTAATTCAGAAGAAGGATGGTGGCCACTATGTTATCTTGGATTATTGCCACCTAAATTCTATCACGTGAAAAGACAGCTATCCATTGCCACATATAGATTATATCTTACACTTGATGTCAGAGTCCCACTATTTCTCAGCCATGGATCTCGCCAGTGAATACTGGCAAGTAGACTTGTCACCAGAAGATCGTAGAAATACGCTCTCATCACAAGTGAAGGACTAAGCCCAATCAAATGCCGCAGGGGTTGTGTAATGCCCCTGCTACCTTCTAACGCACTATGGGCGGACTACTAGGCGATCTAAAACGCTCCAGCGTGTTAGCCTATCTTGACAATATTAAAATTTTTTGAGAACTTTTACTGAACATCTAGATCACCTCAGGAAAGTCTTTCAGAGATTATGGCAATTGTTGTTAAAACTAAAGCCATTGAAATGCTCTTTCTATCAAGTTGAGAAAGATTTTTTGGTCATAAGGTAAAAAAGCTAGAATATCCCCAATGGATGACTAGGTCTTGGCCATTTCTAAGATGGCTTTCTAAATCTCTATGAGATGTACAAGTTTTCTTAGGAATGGTGGGATATTATTGGCAATCTATCCCCCCTTTGCAGACACCTCTGATCCTCTGGTATATCTACTGAAGAAAAGGATACCCTTTCAATGAAAAAAGAGCAACAGCAGGACTTTGATCTGCTATGCATCTTTCTCCCATTCTCCAGTACATATTCACCCACATTTTAATTAACCCTTTCTCCTCTTTATCAATGCTAGAAATATTGTCATCGGAGCTATACTATCTCAGCATGATGAAACTTAGTGGCCATTCTATCGCCTACTACAGCAAGACCTTATCCAAAGCCAAACGCAATTATAGCATTATGGAATGAGAATGGTTGGTGGTCCTTCTGTCTATTAAGAACTTCTGACCTTAATTATATGGAGGAAATTTTACCATCAAACCAAAAATGCTTCCTTAAGATGGCTACAGAAAATTAAGGACCCTGATGGAAGATTAGCCTGATGAGCGTTAAGACTTCAAACTATGTCTTTTCTATTATCCACTGACTAGGGCCTATACACCAAAATGCGGATTGCCTATCTCAGCTTCCCATACTAAATTTAACAGACCCTGAAGAGGATAAATTATATGACCTCATAACCCAACAGCTTTTATGGAAGGATGAACCCCTGACCCTTCAAAAGGAATTAGTGAAAAAATCAGCAAATCTAAGTCAAAAATGGCCAATTGTACAAACTTATGTATAAAAAGTGAGTGCCCTATGTACGACCTTTGGCTCAAACTAACGTCATATTATAGGGACATTGGCAAGTCAGCCATGGGGAATCTGTAAAATCTACCAGTGGCTTAAAACTCAATGTTATTGGGAAGGAAGCTTGTTTCAAAAAGGTTGTATTAGAGTCCTCCCTGGTATGCAATAGTCAGGCTGTACCTAATCTTCAATTCAACATCCGGTGGTTCCCCTTTGGAAACCACTTCCATACTATTAGTAATGATGTTATATGACCTCTCCCTTGTGCCTCTAACGGTCATCAGTTTCTCCTTCTATCTGTGGTATTTAATTAAGTGGATTGAAGCTGTGTCACTACCATCTGCTTTGGAAAAGGCTACTGACATATTTTTATATAATTGGATTATCACCCAGCATGGGTGCCCTAATATAATTCTCTCCAATAATGTCAAAACTTCCAATCATCACTGGTGAATGATTTAGCCAAACTGATGGGATCTACCCAGGCAATTTCCACTCCTTACCATCCTGCAACCAATGGAATGGTAGTGCGGGTTGATAGTACCTGTTGGGTTTTTGCCCATATTCCCAGTCTTCTAGATTACCTGGTATTGCTAGGGGAAAAATTCCCTATGATGAACAGAATCAGAAATCAGTTGGCCCGAGTTTCAAAGGAACCACTCAGGGGATTTTGAGATATTTGCCTGGTCATATCCGTCAGGGATCAATCTGGATGAATACTTAAGATCACATTGAGCGGAGTTGATGACAAAATAGGGGCATCTGATAGTGATTAACTATCAGGTGTACTGATTGGGATTGGTCAGGTTTCATCACCAACTGATTGGTAAAGAATAGTAAGTTGTAAGGTGAGTGATGCTGCCTGCAACTAGTGAATCGATCAGTTGGTGAGTGACCTGCCATAATGGGTAATAAGTCCCATTACCTAAGCAGGTCGCTAGCCAATTATTGTTGGTTCGCTTAGATTGTGAGAAAAACGTTTGGGACACATTTTCTGACTATTTCCATTTGAGGTCTCGAGGATGTCCAATGACAGAATCCTAGCCAGGATGGGGAAGACCATCGCTGCCAAGACAAAGATGGGTGATTCAACAGCGACAGCTGCCATTTCATTGAAGAGGTGTCAACTGATGGTTAGACAGCATAATCCCCCACTATATAATTCCCTAGGATTTACTATAAGAAAAAACATTAAAAACATTATCAATTTGGTGTATAGTTAGACTATCAGCTTCTATTGTGTTGTTCTATCTCAAGGATATTATTGCAGAGGGCAATAATTGAAAGACTCTCAAAGAGAAGAGTAAAGATCCAAGTGGGGATCTAGACTAGGAGAAACCACAATCAGGGATAGCTGCTGACTGTGTGTTGGGCTGAGAGAGACTGTCACCAGGGTATCTTAGCAAAGATTGGGTGGACAAGAGTATAGGGAACAAATCCCTATGAGTGCGACTTCAAGAGTATTTAATCATAAATACTGGCCAAGCGTTGGGCCAAATTATAGTTCAATCTCAACTATGGATAATAGTCTCCATACTATTATCAATTAATAAAGGGTGGTCAGCCAAGCGGGTAAAACTGCTTCCACCCCTAGTGCAGGTTTTGAGTTCGAAAACTGTACTGGCTAGAAAAATTCTTGGTGTGATATATTTGTCCCAAGGTCAACCCACCTCAAATAATTATTATATACTATTATCAATTAATAATAAATACTATACAACGCAACGAAGTGCACAAGGAAACTGAACCTGTTCTGTAAAAAGGTTACTGGGTTGCCAGCCAATAATCAACCCAAAGTAAATTTTTACAAGTTGGTGCTCACTTCAGGGGTAGTTGAGTTGAATAATATAGAAAATGATGTTCTATGAAGATGTTTTCAATTTTGGAAATAAGTTACTGAAGGAATTAAAGAAGATAGAAATTGAAGAGGATCACATTCAGTGGTGTTCACCCAGCTCAGCAGTGGAGCTCTGAGTGAAGCAAACTGAAGATACTCAAGTTCAGGAAAAAAGGACTTGCAGCCTAGATATGGAACTATCTAGTGCTGCAAGGAAACCTTTTCCACCCAACATATACTTGAAATGAAGAGTATCAGCAGGGCCAACTTGGGTTGGAATTGGGCCCGATGGAAATAGTCCCAAGAGTTAGCAGGGCCAACTTGTGTTGGAATTGGGCCCTCTGGAAATAGACCTGAGGAACAGCAGGATCAACTCAGGTTGAAATTGGGTCCGCTTTAAATGGTCTTGAGGAGTGAGTGTTTAGATGAGGCATTGGACGAAATTAAGAAGCAATAAATCTGGAGAATTGGATTGCCATACCAATGAAGAGATGAAGTCAAAATAGGAAATGATTAATCCAAGATAGTGGAGTAAATAGTTGAATTAATAACACTCAACCACTGATAAGAAGCTACTGGAGACAAATTCATCAATTCAGGAGAAATTGAATGAAGCTAATGAGGCCAGAACAACCTGTGTAATTAAGGATAGCCATGAAGGGGGAAAATCGTTTTCAGGAGAAAAACAATCTATCCAATCAGATGAAAGTGTTGGCTGGTGAGATACAAAGATCCAAAAGCATCAGTTGCCAAATATGAGATGAAATTAGGGCCTGTTGGACGAATTTCCAGTCGGGATTAAAGGCTTAATTTAAGAGAATTGCCCAAAGTTGGCAAGTATGGCCTATACGTGAAGAGACAGCGCTGCTGGTCATATAGGGAGAAAGGTCAATACTAATAAGAAGTATTGAGCCTAAGAGAAAATAGTTGCAATGTTCCCAGCGGACCTCTGAACCATTAAATGGTTATGTCCTGAGATTTTAGTTAAGTCCTAGAAGAGGACCACTGAACCAAATGGTTGGTTAAATTTTATAAGAATAAGATTTTAAACTATGATAACTGGTAGGTTTAAGTACCCAAGACCCAGTTTGGTTGAAGAGGAAAAGAAGGATCTCTGAGCCTTTTGTAGGTTGCAAGTCCCATTGCAAAAGAAAATTACAAAAAATATACAAAATATTAAAATATTGATTTTTATGGTCTATGAGTTTTAGACCTAAGAAGCAACAAGAAGTCCCGACGGCCAAATGGAGAAAATTCCACCCTCAATGAGATGAAATTATTGTCTGAGGTAGCTAAAAGTATCAAACTATTAGTTGATTAAGAACAACTTGCTGATCTGTTGGAAGGCCAGCAAGAGGAGGTATTTGAATTTTTGAAAGGTATCGGAGAGTATTCACAAAAAAAATGACCAGGATTTGGGATACACAAGAAGTGATTCACAAGGTCAATACTGGAGAAAATCTGCTGATCCAGATGAAATGAGATTGCCAGCATGAGTGCCAAGAGTATCAATCTAATAAAAGATTTATTTGGGACTTCATTCAAATAGCTGAGCCATTATTCCATTAAGAAAGGATCCAAAAAAGTATTTGTATGGAAATGAAGAGGCCCAGGACTCCTTTGATGAGTTATGCTGGTATTTGATAGATTTGCTGATTCTGAAATATCTGAATTTTGATTGGAAGTTTATTATTCAAACTGATGCTTAGTTGACGGTGAGTGATGCTTTACTGAGCCAAGTAGACGAACTTGGAAATGAACATACAGTGGCATATGTGAGCTGGACACTCTCAGCCGCTGAGAGGAACTACACCATGACTGAGCGGGAATGCCTTGCAGTCATATACACATGCAAGCATTTTCAGGTTTGCATCCATGAAATGCACTTTAAGGTAGTAACGGACCACTCTTTGCTGCGTTGGCTACACAATCTAAGAGAACCGGAAGGATGACTTGCCCAATGTACACTTAAGCTTCAGGCTTATGGTTATGAGATAGTCCACTAAGTGGGAACTTCTCGCCAGAAAGTGGATGGCTTATTGTGGTTGCCAATGGTCCAGTTGGTATACCCGCAGGTGGATGAGTTATTCCAGAGAATGATTGAAGGAAAATTGGGGATGAGCCCTGAGAAATCCAAGGTGTGCTTCGAAAAGCAATGGAAAACATCAAGACTATGGATGGACAAGTATTCAAGATGATCAATGGGAAGCAGCTATTATTCACAAAACTGTTGAAAAGAGCAGCGATAGTACAAGCAGCTCACAAGGTTGTTGGGCATGGAGGCCTGAGGAAAACAACCGACCATATTCGACAGTTTTAATACTGGGAATCAATCAACTATGATGTTTTGGATCATCTGGCTTGTTGTGTGGTGTGCCAGCTGCACAAACCACATAAAATACAACTGGATACTGACTGGTCCGCCCTGGATTCACCTGGAACATGGTGCCCATTGACATGATGGGACCGCTGATGATGAGCACAGGGGGAATCAAGTACATCATGGTTGCCATTGACCATCTGACGAGATGGGTCTAGATGAAGGCCCTAACCAGAGTAGACACTACCAGTACTGCGAGGTTCATCTGAGATAAAGTGGTATACTGGCATGGATGTCTGAAGGTTCTGCTGAGTGACAATGGGACCAACTTCACATCTCATGTGATCCCGAGGTTAAATGAAATTTTGGGATCTGAGGAGTTATTTCAGTAACATACTGGCTGGAGATGAACATACTAGTAGAATGGGTCAATGGGATGCTAGCCATGATGCTGAGGAAGCTAGTCGCAGGGAGAACAGCTGCATGGGGAATGTACCTGAGTTTGGTGACATTTGCCTACAACATTAGTCATAATATGGCGATGGGAAAGACGCCATTTGAATTATTATACAAAAGAAAGGCCGCGTTGTAACCAATTTTATATTCAGTGGTGGAATCTACGTCGGGGATGAGTACCTAGCAATACTTGAACTGACTGATGAGTATCCTGATCAATATGCAATTGCAAGCATTTAACACAACCTTGAAGAAAAGGATATGAGCGAAATTGACAGATGACAAGAACTGACTGGCCTTAGAAGAATATTAAATAGGGGAAAGAGTTGCCTATTGCGATATGCATGGTTTTGGATGAAGAAACAAATTAGATGCATTGTGATTGGGTCCGTTCAAAGTAATCGCCAAGATGGCAACCAATGCTTACTCCATCAAGAATCTCTTGGATGAAAGATTGTGAATTGAGTCCACGCTAAAATATAAAGCGTTGGATCAATGAAAAGAATAAAGGAGTTCTCGAAGGACTGATGAACCATTAAGTTGATCATGTCCTGATGATTAAGTCAAGTCCAAAAAAGGTTTCTGAACCAATCTAGATGGTTATGTCCGAAAAAAGGACCTCTGAACCATGGAAAGCTGGTAGGTTTAAGTACCCAGGACCCAGTTTGGGGGAAAAAGATGGACCAATGCACCAAAACAAGGTCAAGTACCATAGTAAAAAAGAAGACTAAAGATAAAAAATTTGATAAAAGATATTGGAAAAAAATTTAATTAAAACCGCGTAGATAGAAAAGCCAATAAATTTTATAATTTTTATCTTTATTGATTATTCTCAGTATGGGGATGATTCTGCCTATGTCGCCTCTTGGGGAGGGAGGAAAGATCACGGTAGGAATGAACAGCCCGTCAAAATTGATATGCAATCAGATGCTAGTGAGGGCAAGACATACCCAAAACCATGTTCATTGAGTGGACGCTGAGACCTGAGAAAAAGTGACTAGGGGATGGGAAATTGAGATGTTGGAGGAAGCCAATAATGAAACCCCAGAGCGAGGAGGAAAGCAACAGTATAAAAAGGGGCAATTGGTGAATAACCCCAAGTAACCCCAATATGGTTTTGGAGCTGGAAGATTAGTCCTGAGCGCCTGCCAATGGGCTTCATCAAGGACACCAGACATGTGGGCCGGCAACAAAGAAGGAATAATTGATGGGGGTTGCCAAATCATGTCCCCTATCAATGCCATCAGTGGAAGATATCAATGGGAAGCTCCAGAGAAGAGATAGTCATGCAGAGAGCAGATTGCATCCTGCAAGCAGTGACTACGGGCTTCTCAGAAGCTAAAGCTGAACAAACGGTGGAACCCAGGTGAGGCTGGAAGTTTCATGGACCAACTTTAAAGAACTTGGCCAGCAAAGCAAAGAGCATATGCGGCATTATCCCAATCCAGAAGGTTATCAATATCAGAGGGATTCAGCGCTAAAGTCAAAGCCTTGGTGACTTGGGCCCAGAGTTCAGCGTAGGGGAGCTCAAAATGAAACTGTTACCAATTAAGAGCTCAGAGACCAGAACAGCAGGTTTGTAAAATCGACCGAGTTGGAAGAGGAACTCAGGGACTAGTATGACCTGGCCAGAAACAAATGATCCATAGCAACTGGTATAATCTCTGGAGCATCTACAATGATGTTTGGAGCATCAGCAAAAGAAGCCAAATCCAGGAGAGTTTCAAAGTCCAACTCTGGAATCGACTACAGAGGAAGATTCAGCTGAGAATTGTTCAAAATGATGGCCAGCCTAATTTCAGAGGGATTAGTTACCATTTCCAGTAATTCAATGGAAGGACTAGCCGCTTTCACCAGACTAGGTGTATGAGTCCTGAAATGACCATAAAAGAGGTTTTATCAAGCATCCTGACTCATCTGCTGGAAGAGATGGAGGTCTGGATCAGACAGACTATTGAGGAGCTGCTGGTAGCGAGACTCAGAATTTGACATATGAGCTGGACGAGAGAGGGGATGTCAGACTTATATAGAAGTTGACATTATGCACATATAATCCATTAAGTTCCAATTATGGAGAAATTAATCTCAAAATTAATGAGATAAGCTCTCCAAGGGAAGAATTAAGAATGACTTATGCCAAGAGGTTATGAGCAAAATATCAAGGGCAAATAAGAAATAAGTATTCTTAGTTAAGCCACTAAACAAACATTGATGGCAAGAGTCTACTGTCTAGGATGAGGAGAAAATCAGGAAATCAAGGATGCCAAACCAAAAATCCTGAATATGACAGCGGGTCATATACCCTGATGGGGGAAAACTGGATCCTGGGACTAATATCATCATGAGTAAATTGATTATCCCGGCACAACAGAAGGTCATGGGGACCGCACTCTGAGAAGGTAGTAGCAGGGAAGAAGAGGAAGAACTTCATATGCTGAAGGTCATCCTGAGCAGCGTCTGGTATTGACAAGTGTACTCCGCTTGAACCAATGAAGTATTTGACCAAGTCTCTGAAATGGTGATCTCATGCCCTGGTCCTTTTCTCACTAGAAATCTAGGCAAGAGGGGGGATGTGTTGGGATTTTTGCCCATGTTCCCAGCCTGCTAGATTACCTGGTGTCGCTAGGGAAAATTTCCCTAAAGTGAAGTGAATTGGAAATCAGTTGGCCTGAATTTTGGAGGAACTACGTTTGGGGGATTCTGGGATATTCGCCTGGTCATATCCATTGGGGATTCATCTGGATGAATACTTAAGATATCATCGGGCAGAGTTGCTGACAAAATAGGGGCATCTGATAGTGATTAACTATCAGGTGTACTAATTGGTATCAGTTAGGTTTTATCACCAACTGATTGGGAATGGCTAGTAAGTTGCAAGGTGAATGATGCCGCCTGCAACTAGAAAATTGATTAATTGGGGAGTGACCTTCCATATGGGTAATAAGTCCCATTACCTAAGCAGGTCGCTAGCCAATTATGGTTGGTTCGCTTAGATTGTGAGAAAAACGTTAGGGACACATTTTCTGACTCTTTCTGTTTGAGGTCCTGAGGATGTCCAACAAAGGAATACTAGCCAGGATGGGGAAGACCATTGCTGCTGAGATAAGGAAGGGTGATTCAATGGCAACAGCTGCCATTTCATCAAAGAGGTGTCAACTGAGGGTTATATGCCAAATCCCCCACTATATAATTCCCTAGGATTTACTATAAGAAAAAACATTAAAAACATTATCAATTTGGTGTATAGTTAGACTATCAGCTTCTATTTTGTTGTTCTATCTCAAGGATATTATTGCAGAGGGCAATAATTAAAAGACTCTCAAAGAGAAGAGTAAAGATCCAAGTGGGGATCTAGACTAGTAGGAACCACAATCAGGGATAGCTGCTGACTGTGTGTTGGGCTGAGAGAGACTGTCACCAGGGTATCTTAGCAAAGATTGGGTGGACAAGAGTATAGGGAACAAATCCCTATGAGTGCGACTTCAAGAGTATTTAATCATAAATACTGGCCAAGCGTTGGGCCAAATTATAGTTCAATCTCAACTATGGATAATAGTCTCCATACTATATTAATTAATAATACATTCTATACAATGCAAAAAAGTGCGCAAGGAAACCAAACCTGTGCAGTAAAAAGCTTACTGGGTTGCCAGCTGATAATCAACCCAAAGTAAAATTTTACAGTACCCTAACGGCCACCCTTCAGAAAATGGCAATGATTGACCCTCTTCACTGGCCTCAATATTTGCCTAATGTGATTATAGTCTACAGAACAATATATCACCAAATAATTAATATATCGCCCTTCCAGGATTTGAATGGAAGAAATTTCCAGTTGACTTTAAAGTGCAGGCCATGTTGGATCAATCTTTACCTGATGCCCCTGAAGTTACTATGTAAAGCATTGCTAATGAGATAATCTGACTCCAGGATCTAGCTTCTGAGAACTTATCTGCTACCACTAGTAGAAAAACACGTCAGTTTAATGTTAACATGAACCTCTGCACACCTTTCAGCTGGGCGAATTGTCCTTTTCTACACCATCAGCCAGGAGGTCATGACAATAAATTGGCCACTAACTGAACGAGGCCTTACAAAGGCACCTGTAAGTGGGGCAATGAAAATTTAATTGTAGAGGCTGTTCATGATACAGTAGTAAACCGCATACATAGTTGCTTTCTCCATCCATTTTCCTCCCTACGCCAAGATCTAGAGGGGGGCGCTGTCAGGATTCCTACTCAAATTGAAGATTTGGATGCGGCAGATGAAGGGAATTGAACCCAAGCCATCAAAAGTATTGGGGATAATCCCCAGTGACATTTACAACCTCGCTACATTGGGGATAATCCACTATATTTTCAAGCTCTAAAATTGGGGTTCAAACCTGATCTATGTGGCAGTGAATCCCAATTAAGTAAACAGAATTTGATCTTGGCTTAGTATGCATTAAGATGGACTGGGTAACCTCCATGATCGCCCTTATAAATTCTTTTCTAAGCAAATGAACTTTACTTTTCTTATTTTTATCGATTTTAAGTTAATTGCCATAGTTTATTTTGGAATTGCCTTACCAGACAAAGTATCTGGTAAGCAACATCTTGGGCAAAAGAAGCACAGAGGTATTATCCAAAGCCTGAGCTTCAGGTACCCTGGCCACTAATATAAAGGGATATGTGGTGACTCACCTGTAATCCCAACAACAATCTTCCCTGCTTGAGTCGTATAGCTTGAGAAACAATGGTCCCCAACATGGTCAACTTCAGCACTTTGGCGGAGGTTAAGCAAGCGCATCTTGAAGAATTTGGTCTTAAGAGGAGTTTGCAATGGCAAAAACAGGCTTTATATGCCTTAGTATGCAAGAGGGAGAATTAATTACCTCTTTTGTTGAGCCTTTTATGTAAAGCTCAACCTCTGTTGCTTACCAAAATGCTCCCTCTCATTTATGCTATTGCTGTTTGGTGGATTAGCGTCTCATACCTCTTTGGCGATGCATATCTCTGCCGTCAAGCGCACCTTCCAAAATGTTTGGGTTATTAAGGAGGCTCTGTTAGGGGTGGTTGACTTTCATGAACTTGATCTTATGCAAAGAGCTCTGAGGCAGGAATCTACTTTAACCCCTCCAGCCACTTCTATGGTTGCCTCCCTCTGGAAACCTGCTCCCTCAAACTAGACATTATCCTCCACCATGTGAAGATATCCAGAGGATACTAGCAGTGGTAAAAAAGCGCTTCCCTCCAGCATCAGTTCCTAAAGGTCAGCCGGCGAAGTTAGTTATCACTTTGCCCTGCTCCCCTCTCACTTCAGAGTGGTTTTCTTAGGTGGATTAATTGTCACGTCCCTCCATGCCGCTGTCTCTATCCCCCTAGGCCTCTTCTCTGGCTGCCCTTAGTTCAAAATCTGAGTTTATGGGAAGCCCAAACCTGTCACTTCAAGGTCAAATTCCAAGCTATTACATTCCCAACGCCTCCATTAAATTACTAAGGTGAATGAGCAATCACAGGGCCTATCCTTCAATAAGGGAAGCCCTGAATCTACCTTGAAATCTATGGGCTCACTGACAAGCATTGATAACCCCTCTGAAGATGAATATGAAGGGGTTGTAAAGATGTTGGCTATTATGTCTTAGGAGCCCCAATTGAAGTGGAGATACCTGACAGATTGAATTTGGAAAGAATATATGCGGCTAGGATACCCCACCATATTTATCTTCAAAAAGTGTTGATGGGGTTTGAATTTATTGACATTGACAGTGACGCTGACCAGCTCATTGCTACGATGATATGATCTATCCAGTGTGTCCATACTCTGCAGTCTATCCAAGAGAAACACAGAGAATTCCAAGTGAATTGCCTCTACTCTCCGTCTAAAGGAGGTCTTAGCTCTTTCCCCAACTTGGGTGGAACTTTAACAAAAGTGGATGTTGTTGTCAACGGTGTACGGGTCATAGCTATCCTTGATACAGGATTCCTGTGAATTTTGTGTCATCCAAAATCATCAAAAAATTAATCTGGCCCCTGATCTCAACTACATTCAAAATTTTGGTACTGCTGTTCCCTCCAACACATGCGCTATTGGGGCATACTCTCTTTGCCCATTTAATTTGGGAAGCTCATCTTGTCAGCCCCCGCAGTAGCCTTAGCTAACAATACCCATGGTATATTCATTGGTACACAGTTTATGCTTGATTATGAAGGGATTAATAACTTGAAGCAGGGCTATCTCTCCCTGATTAACTATGAGGTCCCTTTGATTCTGACCTATGATGAGCTTAAAAAAAGGTTACGCCTGCACAGTGGAGTACCCCTCCTCAGCCTTATCCGTGCACTACACCACAACAGGAAGAAATACAAAAATTTTGCCCAAATCAGTGAATTCTCTAGAGGGTATCCCGTTCTATGCTTATGAAGAGGTAGTAATCAAGGCAGGCGAACAAAGGGTAGTTGACACCACAATTACACTGCAAATCCCCCATAACTGCTTATTGAACCCAACTAGCGTTGAAAATGATAGTACTCTAGAGCCCTGGGTATTACCTGGCGTTATTGACCTAGTCTACCAGCGACCTATCGATCTCCATCTGGGGAATCTCACCCCTAAGGACATGGTCATAAAAATCATCAGAAGATTGGAAGAGGCCTGCTAATTCCCTTGAGGACATCAAGAAAGTTAACTGTACTGGGCCTATGGCGGATAAGGGCTTACCAGCTGATCAATAATTATGTACCCTACCTACCGCTCATATTTTTGAGGAGCTAACCCCAGCAGAGCTTGACAAGGTCCACACCCTACTGAGGCCTATAACGACATTTTCTCTAACTCTGATACCGATTTTGGGCATATGAAGGGATGAACTCACACTATTGACGTTGGAGATGCTCATCCCATCTATTCCAAACCATACAAAAACCCAAAGTTGAGGAGCTACAGATGAGGGCGGAGCTCAAACAGTTGCTGGACGCTGGGTTGCTGGTGCCGCCCCAAAAGCCCTTGGTCTTCCCCTCTTCTACTAATAAAGAAGAAAATGGAGTTCATAGGGTAGTTATGGACTACTACAAACTGAATAATATCACAAAAAAGGACTGTTATCCTATCTCCCGTATTGATGACACTTTGGACCAACTCTCTGGTTCCAAGTTCTTTTCTGCTATGGACTTGGTTAGCGGGTATTGGCAGATGGACCTTTATCCACTGGATCAGGAGAAGTGCGCCCTTACTGAAGTGAAGACCTGTTCAAACCCACTCATATCCCTCAGGGGTTGTGAAATTCCCCTGCAACTTTTCAAGGGGAAATGGATTACATCCTACAAGACCTGAAACTGAGCTGGGTAATTGTCTACTGGATGATATATCAGTTTTTCTAAAACGTTCAATGAGCACCTCACGCACCTAAAAGAAGTCTTTCAACGCCTACGGGCTTCTAACATTAAGTAGAAGCCATCAAAATGTACTTTATTCCGAAATTTGCTGGATTTCCTTGGGCGCGCGATTTATCAAGATGGGTTTCAACTCTATAGGACAAGGTTAAAGCGATAGCCAAGATGCCTAAGACCAGAACCCTTCATGATATCCAGGTGTTTTTTGGCATGATGGTATATTACCATTAATTCATCCTCAAGTTCTTCCATCTCATTGAGCCCCTCATAAGTCTCTTGGCTAAGAACACTCCCTTTCATTGATATCTGAGCAAAAAGACGCGTTTGAAACCATGAAGAAGTTACTGCAATAAAGGCCAATCCTCCTCCATCCTGACCATGGCAAGCCTTAATGTTGTTCATGGATGCCTCTGATCACGCCGTTAGAGCTATCTTGGCTCAATTGGATGAACATGGGTTTAGACATCCCGTTTCCTACTTTAGCAAGATGCTTTTAAAAGCTAAACGTAACTAAAGTGTCACTGAAAAGGAGTGTATAGATGTCCTGTTGGCTTTAAAGTACTATCACCCTTTCCTACATGGGACGTCCTTCAAAGTTGTTACTGACCATGCCTCCTTGAAGCGGTTGCAGAATATGAAAGATCCCACTTGATGGTTGGCTCGCTGGGCTTTGAAGCTCCAGCATTACGACATGAAAATTGAGCATCATGCAGGAACTTGCCATATGAACGTTGATGGGTTGCAGCATCTGCCTATCCTTCACTTAGATAATAGTAGCTGAGAGGTTACACGACCTCCTAATGACGCCTGAAGAATGGGCTGATGAGGACGAACCTTTACAGAAGATGCTAGATAGGCACTCATGCAACACCAAGGTGGAAAGTGGAAAGCTGTACAAAAAAGCAGGGGAAAACTGGTTGCTCTATCTTTGGCCTTCAGAACAAGTCCCTATGATCCTGGAATCTCATATTATTGTAGGGCATGGTGGAGTACAAAAAACCTATCAATGGGTAAAAGAACGCTACTACTGGGAGGGCATCATGGAGGCATAACTGAAGTCCTGGATGCCTGTATGACCTGTAAAAAGCAATACAGCTTCAAGACCCGGTATCAGTACAACCTACTACACCTCAACAACCCTTCCACACTATAAGTTTTGACATAGTAGGTCCTCTACCTCAGACCACTGGTAGTATCATTACATCTTGGTCAGAATTGATTTTTCACTGAAAGGTTGAAACTGTTGCTCTCCCCGCTCAGACTTCCAAAGCCACGGCTATCTTCTTACATCAGTATATCTTTACTTGGCATGGTTGCTCCCAGGTCCTCCTTTGTGACAATGAGAAAAACTTTTCCTCCCAAGTGGTAAAGCTCCTCGCCACCTCCATGGAAACACAACAACTCTTCTTGGTCCCTACAACCCATCCACAAATGGGGCTGTAGAAAGAGTTAATGGAACCCTAGTCTCTATACTATGGTAAAATGGCCAATTCAGACCCTCTTCACTGGGATCTATACTTACCCAGTATGTCTCCTGGCCTATTATATTAGTTACCATCGCATACTCAAATTGTCCCCTTTCCATGTGTTGTATGGGTGAGAACCTGGGGTGCCAGTTATATTAGCCAAAGATATTTTCTCTGGCAGGACTGACCCTGACTAAGCCATAAAAATTTAGCTCAACACATCATCCTTTTAATTAGAGGCTATAACTAACTTGGCAAAGACTGTCATTAAAGAAGGCTAAGATGCTAATGAGGGCTGGGCCCTTCTCCCTTCATTCCAAGTGTCAAACTTGGTACTGTAATACAACAATCAGATCACTCCTAGGAGTGAGAATCTTGGGTTAGTCTGGTAGTTACCTTTTGTAGTCACAAATAAGCGAGGGGATGAATACTCCATCAAATCCTTTGCTTTTGGAATTACCATCAACCAGGTTCTTAGCTGGTTCCTACGCTCTTATTCACCTCTTACCACTATTGAAGGTGGTAATGTCGGACAATTACAAGTCTGATATTGTGAGAAGAGAGTTTCAGATTTAAATGACGTTAATATCATCCAAAAGACTCTGTCCAATTCTTAGTGGACCCCTCAAATTGGGTAATTCTATTCCACCCATTTCTTATCCAAATCATTCAATTTTCATTAATAAGATTGCGTTGAACCCGCGGCAGTATATGGGAAGTAATGCTGAGGCTCCTACCTAGTCCCTCCGCAGTTCAGTTCAAACACCTAAGCGGAGACTTACCAGTTTATAGGCTTGGAGTTGGTCCCACAAGGTGCAAATATTTTTCCCCATGGTAATTGGCTCAGATGTATAAAATCCTTGCCTCACAGATTTGTTACCTACTATTGGCCCTCAATCACCCATTCTGATGAGGCAAGGTGGTTTTGAGAGCTCTGATAGGTCAAAGACTCATATTCCTAATTTGGCTTTTGTAGCCTAATCTAGGTTACTTGACACTCTTACTTCAAGCCTCATTAACTATATTAATACTAAGCAGTGAAATATCATGAGGGTTCCCTTTTTACCCCTCTGGTTAACATAACAAATACCTTAAAAACCCATTTTTTACTAGGGTTAAAGTTTTTTTATTTTAATATAAGTGGTTTATAAAAGTCTCATCAAGACATTATCTAAGCAGTTTAGAATAAAATTTATCTTGAATTATAATGTAATTCAGGTGAAAAACGCACCAGTAAGTTTATAAACTGCCTGAATTCCAACAATAAAAGAAAATTCCTGAGAAAAAGTGGTGTTAAATTTGATATTGAGAAAAATATTTGATATTTTGGGCAAACGTTGCCTTTGCTATATCAACAAAAAGAGGAAGTTCCGACAATGAAGAAGAATAACTTTTTAAATCAATTTACAATGTTAGCATAATTATCATTCAATATAAATTGGGTGGAAGGAAAATATGGGAAATTTAAACGCAGATCCTTAAGAATCATGTGATATCATTGAGGATGAAAGCAAAAACTGTCATTCCGCCAGGAATGAAACTAATAGTTAACATGGGGTTAACGCTAGAAATTCTGGAACAATGGCATGTGGAGTTCATTACCCATGGAAGAAGTTAAGGTTGGAGCCTTGGGTAGTTCCAGGGAAAATAATTTCAGGACATGGAAAAATCTGAGTTTTTATGGCCAATTTGAGTGAAAGCCTGATGAAGGTGGTGAAGAACCAAATTATTGCATTTGCTTACTTAATATTAATGATAAAATCAGGGAATTCCATGATTTTGAAGCATTAACACAGATGGTTTTATTAGTGGATGAAACCAAAGAATACCATATAACTAATGTAATGATAAAAGCCTGCTGGAATATTGGAACCTCAACAGGGGAAATTATCCTAATTATTTGAAAAACACTGGGTGATAAATGCTGGATGATCATAGATTAGGATGTGTGAAAAAAATGAAATCTATAAGGTCAATACCAGAGAATCTTCGCCAATATGAATGCAACCATTCCAATGATCTAGAGCTGGCAAGGCATTTGTTACTGAGAAAATCGACAAATTGGTTGAGTATGGACTCATTGTGCCTTCCACAAGTCCATGAGCTAGTCCAATCCTAATGGTAATGAAAAATGGATTGAATCAAGTAGTAATTGATTATCAATGATTAACCAAAATCCCCAAGAAGGATACATATCCCTTATTGAGGATAGACAATGCTTTAAATCATCTAGTAGAAACAAAAGTTTTTTTGCCCGTGGATTTTTTTGGGATATTGTCAGATAGATTTACCAAAGGAAAACTAGTAGAAGTAAATAAAAATCACCTCACAAGGGTTGTACCAGTTTGATTAGTATGCCACAGGGACTATGTAACGTGGCAAACACACTTTAACGGGTAAATTCAACTTTAAGTGATTTGAAGTTGCCCTGCATTTTAGTATATCTGGATGATATCAGTTATTTAGTCAAATATTCATTGACCACCTTAAACACCTGGAAGAAGTATTTATGATCCTGGTGATAGTCAGTTATATAATCAAGCTAAGAAAATACCAATTTTAAGAAAGAGACAAGTATCTGAGGTTTGTGATTAACTCCAATGATTGCAACCACAACAGCAGTATAAATTGGCTATCAAACGGATGTCAACCCCAAAAAGAGCTTGGGATATACAAGTCTTTCTAGGAACAGTTGCTATTATTTACAATTCATCAAAGCTTTTTACCAGAATTATCAAACCATTATTAAATCCGTTGAAGGATCAAAAAAGAAATAATATGGAATGAAGAGGCCCAAGATTCAATTGATGAATTTTAGAAATGTCTTATGTCAAGTCCCATTTTGAAGTATCAAGGTTCTAATTGGGCTCTTAAAAACAGTCATATGCCTAACTAATGGTAATCTGTATCATTTTAAGCCAAATTGACGATGCCAGTTGAGAGCATCCATTGACTTATGTAAATTGGACCTTAATGGCAGCTGAAAGTAAATACACTGTGATGGAGCATGATGCCTTGTGGTGATATATGCTTTCAGGATTCTCGCTCTTGACCAGGAGTCAAGACAGACCAGTTTTGGTATTCAAAACTGATTATAGGGCTTGTCCAAAACCTCTGTTGAGGCACCTCTCAATATCAGAATCCAAACCTAGTTAATGAGGTCAATAAATGATCAATTCAATCATTGGACCTCAAAATCCCATGGAACTCTAAACCAGCCAATCAATTAAGATCTTGGCAAACATGTGGCTTAGAATTGGCTTCTAGTTAAGATCTACTGCTTTAATTATTTTTAGTCAAAAATTAAAAATTCTCATTCTACCACTTTCTATATTTACTTATTGCTGATTCCCTTAGTGATTATTACTCTAGCATTTATTCAGGAGTTTTTCCCCTTAATCATAGCTTTAATTTATTTTATAAAAAATCTAGCTCTTGTGCCTGGGGCTTCAGATCCCCCTGAACTCAGCCAGGGCAATTGAACTTTATTCCTTCGTCCTGACAAACTTTGGAGCTTCCTTCCAGATTGTTCTGAGTATTTGGCACAAATCTAAATATGAGCAATTGGGCTCACCAGCTGATTTTGTTTGCCGATTGTGACGCCACCCACCTCAGTGAGTGGGAGATTAGTATTAATATAGGAGAACTGGTTACATCTCATGACCCACCGTTGCCCACATCAATGTAAATAAACCTTTTCACCCCTGCTGCAGGCTAGCATCAGTTACGCCTTTATGATTTTACCAAAGCTCTAAAGCTCCTCCTTATAGAAGCCTTTGTCCCTGGCAGCCAAGATAGTAGAAGCTGAGCCTTTGCAGTATCCCAGCTTATTATGAATTTAACTGCAAGTTCCTCCCTTTATGGAGCTCAGATTAGGGTAGGTTCTGAGAAGTACCTGAACCAATTCATGCATCCTACCTTGTATCATCTGCTCCAAGTTTCTGGGTTCCATCACCAGGAACTCCTCCAGCATTTGCAATTATTAGAGGCTCTGCACTCACAGCTTCACCACTAATACCAATCTGCATCTCTCTTTGGTGGAGAGAACCACTGTACTATCTTGGAAAATCGCCAGATTATTAATAAAATTCAAACTGTGGTAACTTGCCTCAATATAGGTATAAATGAGATAAGCTTATCAAGAGCTTAAAAATTGTTTTTTATCTAGAAGTAGCTTCCAACAACCAACTTGTAGATAATAATGCTGGATTACAAACACAGATTGAAGACTTGAGAGTTGCTGTGGATGAACAGCTCCATTACCTCAAAGATTAATTAACCATGAACAGGATACTCTAGAGAATGATTGTGGCTCTGAACTTCCTTGGATGGCAAGGAGATGCAGGCACCCCTGGTAAGGATGGCACTCCTGGACACTAGGGGCCCCTGGGGCCGCCAGTCCCCTGGGTTTTGTGCTGATGTAGATTTTCCTAATGTTCAGCTCCACTTATTAGCTCACCAGGTCCAATGGCTAAATACCCAACTTGGACATGTAGCCAATGACGCCAAGCTCACCCATATTGGAGTGCCTCTTCAGGATGGCATCTCTGGGGGCCCATCATGAGCAACTTGAACTAATTTCGGCTCTCCCTTCTGCAGTGCAGGTCTTGGAGCAGAGGGTGATCAAAATTGAGCAACACCAACTAGAGCTTTAAGATATCACTATCAATATAAAAAATGAGATGAAGCATTGGGCTGAGTGTCTCGCCCCCAAAACTGCCCTTTACTCTGCACACAAGCGCTTTGATATAATCATTGAAGGTATGAATGACTTACAGAGCCAGGTTAATGTTCTCCAAACTTGTGACTACCCCCAGGATACTGCCTTTTCCTTGGGTGGAATTGACCCATCAGTGGTGGTACACATGGTGCGACCTCAAACCCCCAATGAAGGCACCTTCAAACCCTCCTTTAAGAACAAGTATATCCCAGGGGAGGTGAGCATTTTCTGTTTTCTGTACTGCAACAAAAGCATCATATCAGGGGCGACCAATCATTAGCCCCCTAAGCACCTCACTAATTTCCTCAGTCAGGTAGCCCAGGACATAATGGTCCATTACTTATGACCTGCCATACCTGGGCTGAAGGCAAAGCTGCGTTGCTCTGGGGTTTTTGGAGTGACCTAACCCTAACAAACCATAAGCAGACCTTTATGGCAATAAGCCTACACCGGGAAGAGTCTGCTAATGAATTCTCTCAACAATTTTACCTCAAGGCTCAGACGTTGGTTGCTGGAAACCGCCTCACCCTGGATGATGCCGTTACAGCTTCCCTTTTCGCCTTTAAGATTATTCTGAGCATTCAGTTTTATCTTAGGTCAGTAAAGTCCAACTTCGCCTCCCTGTTGCATATTAAGAAGCTATAATGGAGATTCCCCCCTGACCTGCTCAAGCCTAATGGTGCCTCCCAGCCTCCCAACAAATCCCAGCCACAAGACCTTACAGTAACGCCCCCTGACTCTCCCACGCCTGAACTCTTTTTCAATCCTTGCAAGCGCAGAAACCACAACGTAAGCCAATGCTACCAACTTAGCCATAAGAAGGCAGCAAAAGACCCGTCAGCATAGGGCATGAGGCTCCCTAACCTGACGTATCTCCAGTGCCACCCCCATCCATTTCAATGCCCAGAACCTCTGAGGCGGGCTCCAGCACCTCTTATTCAGTGCCCAGCTCCTCCAGGTGTTTTGTGATATTCGCACCTGCCAAATATAGCGTTCCCCATTCCCTCAAAGGCAATAAAGACCTTTTCCTTTCTTAGTTTATATTGGGCAGTTGCCAAATCAAAATTTCCAGGTCAGGACCTCCAGAGAGAGCCAGGCATTAGCTAACTGAATTTCAAACAAATTTACAATCCCTAAGCCTGGACATGGCAAAATCCACCGCTAGCCTCGCTGCAACTACCTAATAATTGCTTTTTTGCTATTAATTTAAAATTTGGTTTCTCAGTGGTACATGTAGAGGTAGTTGTACAGAAAGTTAAAGTTTTGGCTATAATAGATTTTGGATCTCCAGTTAACGTTATATACTTTCAACTTATAGGGAAAATTAAAATGGCCCCTGACATCATCTATGAAGTTGAATGTGGGACAGCAGGATCCCAGTCCACCAAGACAATTGGAGTCTATTCAGCTTTACCCCTTCAGTTTGACAAGCTTTTGATCACTGCCCCCATGATTGCCTTAGAAAATGATAATTATGACTTTCTTATTGGGGTCCAGTTAATGTAAGAATTTAACTGAGAAATTAACCATAAACAATACTTTTCTCTTCTGGGATACAGGATCCCATTAAAATTTGATCTTCCCGCCAAAGCTATAGGGGCTCCAAAGAAGTATACCTGCCTTGTTGACTATCTCTCTTCTATTTGTAAAGTAGAGTATCAAAACTTAGGGAGAAAGACTAAGTTAACCCCTGAGGCTGTGGACGCAGAGGATGGAATACCTCTATATGCCCTTAATTCTTTAGTATTCCCCCTGGTTCACAGGTTATTGCGGACTATGGTATAAAGATTCTCATCCCCATGAGCCAAGTTCTGGAGTTAAGTGGTCATCTAAAGTCTTCCATTAAAGAGGTGCTGACCTGTCCAGTGATTCTAGACCCTGCATATGGAAAATTTAATCTCTGTCTTGCTGGAAAGCTTTAACTAGTCAGTTTCTCCAAGTGCAAAGGAATCCATTCATTTCCTATGCTAAACTTTTTCCTAGTAAACCATCAAAGAAAAATACAGTTTCCGACTCCCTAAAGGATTTAGGGCTTGATTCCCTACCAACTATAACCCTGGTTGACTGTAAAATAGGGGATGACCTCAACCATGAGAACGCCAGGATGTGAAAGCCCTCATTGACGAATATGAAGGCTCTTCTCCCTGGGACCTGAGGACCATGGGAACAGGTCTGGGGTAATACATCAAGAATAACTTTAGATCATCATCCATTCAACTCTTGAGCTTATTGAAAGTCCAAGGTCAAAGAGGCCTAAATTAACCTTTGAGCTGAAGCAGTTATTGTAAGCATGATTACTGGTGCCCCATAAAAGTCCTCGGACTTCCACACTCTTGCTAATTCATAAAAAAGGATGGCGGACATCACGCTGTTATGGATTATAGCTGACTGAACTCCATTATGTAATAAGAAAGTTACCCATTACCTCATAAAGATGATTCTTTACGCTTAATGTCAGGATCCCATCATTTTTCAGCCATGGACCTGGCAAGTGGTACTGGCAAATTGGTTTATCCCAGGAAGACTTAGAAAAACGTGCCATTATTTCAAGTGAAGGGTTATTTGAGCCTACTCAAATGCCGAAGGGATTATGTAACGCACTAACTATCTTCCAACGAGACATGGACGGAACTTTAGGAGATTTAAAACGCTCTTGTGTGTTAGTTTATCTGGACAATATTACCATTTTCTCATAAACTTTAACTGCACACTTGAGGAACCTATGGGAGGTCTTCCAGCAATTACTCCAAGCTTCTCTCAAACTAACGCCATCTAAAATGCTTCTTTTTTAAAGGGAAATGGATTTTTAGGCCATGAGGTGAGAAAGGATGAAATATCCACAATGTACGAAAAAGTTATTGTCATATCTAAAATGTCTTCCCCTAAATCCCTATGTGATGTGAAAGTCTTTCTTAGGATGGTAGGATACTACTGCCAGTTCATCACCCACTTTACAGACACCTCTGAACCTTTAAATATTATTTGAAGAAAGGGATACCCTTCCTTTGGGAAGAGGAGCAACAACAGGACTTTGAGATATTGTGCATCACACTCTACCATTCTCCAGTACTTGTGCACCCTAACATTGGCAAACCATTCCTACTTTTTACTAATGCCAGCGATATAGCTATAGGAGCTTTAATATCCCAGCATGACTAAAGCTTAATGAACCTTCCCATCGCCTATTATAGCAAAACATTATCCAAAGCCAAGTGCAACTATAGTATCACAGAATGCAAATGTTTGGCGGTACTACTGGCTATAAAGCATTTGACCTTAATTATATTGAATCATTTTACCATAATCAATGACCATGATTCCTTGCGATGGCTGCAACACCTGAAGGATACTGACGATAGATTAGCCCTATGGGTTTAAAACTTCAAAGCTATGGCTTCTAAATTATACAACATCTAGGGCCCATCCGCTAAAACTTGGACTGTTTATCCAGGTTACCCATATTAATTTTAACAGTACCTATATATCGACTCTAAGATCTCTTATACCAGCCACATATAAGGAAGAATAAATCCCCAACTATTCAGAAGGAATTAGTAAAAAGGGCAGCAAAAATACAGGATATGAATGGTATCCTGTACAAACGGGTGGAACAAAAATAATTAACTTATACTTAACCTTCAGCTCACATGGATGTTGTGTTAGAGTGGCATCTGCAAGTCAACCATGGTAGAATTTGAAAAACTCATCAGTGGCTTGTTACTCAATGTTATTGGAAGGAATGCTCAATCTTGATCCAAGATGTGTAAGAGTCCTTTCTCGTATGTAAGAGTCAGGCTGGGCTTAATCCTTGGCCTCAACATCCAGTTGTTCCTCCCTGTGAACTTTTCATACCATAAGTGCTGATGTTGTGGGACCTCTCCATTATACCTCTAATGTCCATAGTTATTCCTCCTGACTGTGGATCATCTAACCAAGTAGATAAAAGCTATCTCCCTCCCCTCAGCTAAACCAAAATTAACCGCTACATTCCTATATCTAGGATTATTACCCAACATGGGTGTCCTAATATAATTCTTTTCTGACAATGGGCAGAAATTCTGATCCTCACTGGTGAATGAGATAAAATTGAACTAATGGGGACCTCTCAGGTATTCTTCACTTATTACCATCCTGAAACCATTGGAATGGTAGAGCGGGTAAATGTCATATTAACCTCATCTCTTCAGAAATTGGCCACAACTGACCCTCTCCATTGGCACTAATATCTCCCAAGTTCAATTCTTGCCTTTAGAAAAAAGTTAGCATCGAATCATAAAGATGTTTCCCTACCAAGCACTATATGGAAAAAATCCATCTACTCTCTAAATTGCATTCCATGTTAGATCAAGCTTCTCCTGAAGCCTCTGAAGTTACAATGAGAAGTATTGCTAATGAGATTATCTTATTTCATGCACTAGCTTCTGATAACTTGTCTGATACCACTACATAGTAACTAGTCACTTTAATGAGAAGCATGTCTCTCTGCATACCTTCCAGCCAGGTGACCTTGTACTCTTCTACCATCACCGGCCTGGAGGAAGAGATAACAAGTTAGGGTCCAAATTAGTCAGGCCCCTATAAAATTCATCTATAGGTGAGGAGTTTAACATTTAATTGTGGAGGTTGCCTAAGGGACTGTGGTCAATCAAGTGCAAAGCTGATTTCTTCAGCCCTTTACCCTCCTGCGCCAAGGTCTAGAAGAAGGTATTGTTGGGATTCCAGCTCCTGACCAAAAGTCACGACAAACCAGTTTCAGGATTCAAAACTGATTGTAGGGGTTTCTCAACACCTCTGTTGAGGCGCCTTGCAATATCCGGGTCCAAACCCAACCTATGATGTTGAAAATGGTCAATACAACCATTGGACCTAAAATTCCCTGGAGCCCTAAACCAAACTAATTAATTTAGATCTTGGCAAACCTGAGGCCTAGAATTGTCCTCTCATAGAGATCAATCACCTTTATCTATTTTCTCAAGTTAAAAATAAAACCAATTTTTCTATCACTTTCTAAATTTACTTATTGCTAATTCCATTAGCAATTATCGCTATAGCGTCAATTAAAGAGTTTTACCTTAGTCATAGCTTTTATTTATTTTAAAAGAAATATTGCTCTTGTGCATTGGGCTTCAGATCCCCTGAACTCTGCCAAGATCATAGAACTTTACCCCCCTCGTCCTGACATATGCCTTAAACAATTTTGAGTGTATATTTTAGGACACACTTCAAGGTCATGACTGAACACCCTTCCATATGCTGGTTGCATAATCTTAAAATAGCAGAGAGGCGAGTGACTCAATGGCTTTGAAATCAAAAGCTTTGTTATATTGAATTAATCTCTGGGAGGGAGCAGCCCATTGGAATGCTGATGTATTTTAATATTATCTGCCATTCAATTTTGCATCAGCAAGATGAACTATTCCAAGAAATGATAATAGGAAATGTTGGGGATGAACACAAGAGATCTAGAACGCACTGAAAAAGCAATAGAGAACACAGTAATGGAGAACAAGCAACTTTAAAATTTAATTGTTGGCAAAAGATTTTTTTCCTAGACCATCAGAAGGTTCTACAATTATATAAACAGCACACAATGATGTAAGAGAAAGTGGTTTGAGAAAAATACTGGATCATTTAATCATTTATTATTACTGGGATTAATACCCTATGATGTAGCGGTATACCTAGACTGTTATTTGGAATGTCAACTCCATAAGACATACATAAATGGATGGGTATTATCTAGTGTTCCCTGGGTTTTCATGACACATGGTGTCAACCAACGTGATGGGACTATTAAATGATAGTTTTTTTTTGGGGGGGGGGTTAACTAAATAATTGTCCAATTTACCATCTGAACAGAAGCATTAAAACCAAATCATTGAGTCATGTAGATGCAACAAGCACCATAAAATTCATCCTGGATAAGTAGTATACTAATGGATGTCCAAAAATGTTATCAGTGTAATTGAACCAATTTAATCTCCTAGGTGATACCAAGAATAGATAAATTATTGGGGATCAAAGCAGTGGTATCCATTAAATATCATCTGGAATTGAATGTATTGGTAGAAAGAGTCAGTGGTAACCTAGCAGCGATGCTAAGAAATTAGTAGTGGGGAAAAACTTTTCTTTCCGCTTGACATCACCTTTGAGCAATTTTTTAAAAAAGTTAATTTTACACCTCCGCCTCACTGAACCATTTTTAAATTTCATGTCTTTGGATCCACCACCTGCTGCCCCAGTGTGGGGCAGCGGTGCTCCACCCAATAGCGTTTAACGCCCAGCAGGAAAATTCATGCAGACTGGCTCATCCAGCCTGCCAAATGCAACTGGCTAATTTGTCTCTTCAAGGGACTTAGTGCTGCACCTCACGTGAGTCCACCCAACCCACCCCCTAGCCCTATCACATTCCAATATTCACTTATGCCTCTGCATCGAGTATGGATGTCTCCTCCTATATCCTGAAAAATCAAGAATTGAGCTAGAAACAGCTACCTTTGCACCAGCAGGATTATAAACTTCCGCATTACAAGGGCCTTTTTTAATTGGATTAAATCCTGAAGAGGATTTGGCTGCTGCAGAAGAAACGCCCTTAATTCATAAAAACACACCCAATACCACCACCCATACATGCCTCCCCAATGATACCACACTTGTGATGTCCTTTGCAAACCTTCCCTCACACTTTCCCCCTCAAATATTTTATGAGGTGTTGATGTCAGAGCTGATCACTTATGGCACAGACCCCATCCTCTATTTCCTTGTCCCAAGCAGTGCTGAGCGCCTAGTGGCACCTCAGGCAATGGCCACCATTACCACTCACCAGCCAACCATAGCCCAGCACATCCCATCAAGCGCCTATATCCCATCCACACCAGACCAATTCTTTAAGGCTCACATTGACAACGGCTGCAAAGTTTGCCCCCTCTGCCATGATTTGGACTATTTCAAAAAATCATGTCAATACAGTTCAAACAATGCAAAAACCATTAAACCCACCCATGAGGCTAGACCTACAGCTTTCAAGCGGGGATTTTGGCTGCCCCACCACCTCAGACAAGCACCCAAAAATTAGCAAAATCTTGCAACCAAAAACCAAAGACAACCAATTTTCGTAATATTAAACCAATTTGGGAGCAGGTTTTGACCCAAACATAATCCAAACAAATTCCCGCCCAAAAACTTACCCAACTACAGCCACATCTCTCTAGAATCAATCACTCAACCAAAATCCTGGGGACTTATTGGTTGAAGTGACTGAATATGGTGAAAAAGTCCCACCTTTAGACTTACCATCAATTTAGAGCCTTTTATGAATTCAGACTTTGATGCCCCATTCCCTTTCAAAAAATGTATCCCCAAACCCACCGCTACCCCTTTCCTGAGTGACCATCAGCTTTCCAAGTCTGTGGTGGCTCCACCTGAAAGTTGCAATCTCTGCAAAGATGTGGCAAAATCTGTCACTGAATTTAGGAAGGGCTACATGTCACCTTACACCCCTTAATTTCCTGATGTCACAAAAGAGGAAATCAAACGCCTCCATGAAACTGCCACCACCACTGTCAAGCATGTTGCTGAACTGGAAGATTTTTTCCCATCCATGCGCATCACCAGAGCCAGAATTATAAAATTCTACAGATTCCCAACGCCATATCCAAGATGAACACCATGTTGCCAAATTCATAGATGCCATTTTAGGCCCAAATTGTCAGTGACAATCTCAACAATTATCTACTCCACCTTGACCCTCATCCTGTGGATGCCTCAACCCCCTTGATTTTAGAATAAATCTTCCTCTACAATGTTGAAGTCAAAATGGATAATTCGCTCAATCCCCCCTCCCCTTCTGCCATGATGGTATAAGTGGCTCACCGCTATGCCATCTGGTAAGTTATTTTCTCGTTTTTTGTGTGCTTTGCTGCTCATTTTGGGCAGTTGATTTATGCTTTGGTTTGCATTGTTGGGCTTTTGGTTTGTTAATGTCTTTCCCTTGGTCAGCATACCTTGAATAAATTTTACTTTATTTGACTGAGGTAAGCCGACCAGGGGACAGACATTACCAAAACTCAAAACCTAAAAACTAAATCCTCACTGAATAAAACTAATGAACCACCCAAATTGAGTGTACGACACACAAAATGCAAGCACAACCAACCAGGTGGGACAGCGGGAACTGCTTATCCCATAATGGCGGAAGGGGAGGGGGGATCAGGGGGCTCATCCTCAGCCTCTACTTCATCCCAAAGCAGGGCACAGGCTATGGCAGAGAGCAGGGGAGTTGGGGCATCAACGGGAAGTAGAGATAAATTTATGATGATTGGGGTGGTAAAAATACAGCCATTATACATAAGAGTTCCAACGTATTTGGCCAGAGCTGTTTCAGCTTTTGTGTGTGCGTTGGGTAGCTTTACAATATTGGTGATATTGGTGTGGGTAATCTTTAATTTGGGATTCCATGCTACTACTGCCATGTGCTGGATGGCATCATTGGCAGCTTTGTGAGCTTCAATCAACATATTTTTTGAACCTTATTGGCTTTGGAGGGAATATTGGAGGATGGATTCCTCCTGCGAGCATTGCCACAGATTTGGCGGCAGATTTGTGGAGAGGACGAAAATCTGGCTTAGCTGTTGCTTCAACAGTCAGCTGGTGGTTGCTACAAAATGTTTCAACATTTTGCTGGGGGCGTATAAATGAGGGGTAGATCACCGTCATGGTTGATAAATACAAACTGCTCAATTTGTATATTGCGGTCTTCAATTAGATTCCCAGACTCATCAATTTCAGCCAATAAATCCCAAGTATTTGGTTAAATTGAATTGGGGACTCAGCATATTCCTGAGGTTTGGTTGGTTTGTTAGAGGATGCATGGGATAAAATTGGGGTCCAATCCTGTGCTATATTGGATGAAGCATTTATGGCACTGGGGCAAGGAGGAGGCTGATTGGGGCTGTTGGCGCAACTGCAGCAACAGGATTCAGGGAAGGGGAGGTAGGATCATACCCCATACCAAAGCTGGCACAGGGTGTAAGCCTTGAGGATCAGCCCTTGCAACTAGATAGGGATCAACATCACTTCCGGACAAAAAGGGGCCCCAAGGCTCCAGTGGACCCTCTGTCACATCTGGGTGACCTAGCTCATGTGATAGATGAGCGCTGGGTGACGGATTTCCCACACAAAAATATCCCCTACCACCTCTTCCCCCTCTTCAATCCTGGTAAGCTTGATATAAGGGGTCTTCAGGGAGATTGCACACATCAGGGGGCATGGAGAGGCCCCTGAGACCACCCACCCCCAGGCAAACCAGGTCCAAAATTTGGGAAAATGGCAATTCCCAACATCGGAGCCCATCTGGCGACTTCTGGACTGGGAGAGCTGGTTTGGACTGTTCTGTGGAAGCCAGATTGGAATAAAGTTCAGATAACAAACCCAGTCCCAAATGACTTGGATCATTTTCCCCAATGCTCTGAAATGGATCCAGGGAGTTCAAATCGCATGAGTAGCCCAATGAGGGACTGGCTCAAATTGAAAATAATCCAATCCATGGACCCCTGCCTACCAGGATGAATCTGAACCGCCCAAGCCATGCTATTGGGCTGACTCGAGTCACCAGGACCCAGATCAGTAGGTTGAACTTAAATTGTCCCAAGAATTTAGAAAATCGTGCAAAAGTTTTCTAAGCCTTTTCCAGAATCAGGAACATCCTTCTACCCCCTCCAAGCCAGCCAACCAAATCCTTTCCCCATCCCCCAAATAACCAATCCCTTGATACCCCCTCATGCCTATAGCCCAGTTTAAGAGGCTACTGCCCCCGCCAAGGTCAGTTGTCAGTTCATTCTTTTGCCTTTCATCAAATAAAATCAAAAATATCCGCCTAGTTTGCCATGGCCACCGTCTGCCTTTTAAAATTTATAAAAATTTCATTGATCAATCTGACAAAGCACGTCATTGCCCAAATCCTCTTGCCAATGTTCGCTTACTGGATTATTCACTCACTCAATCCTGCCATGAGGCAGCAGATCATAAACGCAATAATCTGCCTCACCCCCAACGATGAACCCACTGCTTCATTCATTTCCCTGCAAATGTTTAATGGAGACCATTCCATCTGTTCAGTCGCTGAGTCCACTGAAACTGCTCCCCAGTTATAGCAGCCCCAAGGTGTCCCTGGCCCGCTACATGTGGGTTCAGCTTCCATAGCCGACCCTGCCATTGTGGGTCCAGCCCACCAGCGGGACCTAGAGCACCCCCTCCAGGGGAAGCTTGGCCCCCGCCCCTCTCATGGGGTTTACCATACCCCCACACATATTTCCAATATTGTGGTGGCCTCTGTGCCATCCCCACTGGCGCGCAAGCCCCTTTCTGAATCTGAAGGCCAGCAACCATGAACTCTGGAGGAGTCGTCATCCTCTCTGCCTCTCCCACCCTTGGGGGTTGCCCCCACAAGACTTGCAGTTGTCCCAATGCAACCATCTGGGTTGCCTTGGGGGCCTTAGGTACATTACTGAACTTTTGCTTTCCTCACATCTCCCATAGATCCCCACTTCTATTAGTCGCCCAGACCGGTATGCCTCTGGCATTCTGGGGCCTCCACTGGTGCTTACGCACCCCAACTAGAAGCCCAATATAGTTATTCTTAGCCAAATCCGTGACACAGGGTGGGCAGTGGATTGGAAGCTGGCAAATGAAAATAAAGTCATTGGAAGAAGCTAGGGATGGGCACTTTCATTTTGAGTGGTTCAACTCAAAACAGTATGGACAGATCATCCATCTGCCCTTGACGCGGGCCTAGAACAGATGGTCAGGGGCAGAGGGAATGATGGCGTGAGGGGGAATTGATAAAGTAATTTTATTTGATTCAGGGCTGATCGTGGAATATGCCTAAGGCCCAGCAAGGCGTGTGGCCCCATTTGGGACCACAAATTGCAAGATGGGGTTGGAGTTATAGGCTGCCAAACCTTCCATCAGTTCCTGGTGGAGCACCTCAGGGGGAGGTGGGTGGTCAAACCAGTGAACTGAACTACCAAAGTGGTATCCGCTGGGAGCTGAGTCCAAATTGTGGGGATAGGGGTACCCTGGAAAACCAGGGGTACAGTTGCCACAGTTGCGGCAACAGCTTACACAGGTGAGACCAAGATCAAAGTACCCCTTATAGGGGCAGAAGTCAATAAAACTGGTGGGATGAATCACCGCCTGAGCCATTTCAATAATGGCTTGGTCGTGGTAGGGGAAAAGTTTCTCATAGTCAACCCTAAGGCTGAAATGCATGTTGCTCTGGGGGAGCACCAGGGGGCAATGGGGTAATGCTTGGGTTCAAGTGAGGTGGGCGTCAAGACCTTTGGAGGAATGAATCATCCCAGGGGTTTGATATGACTGGGCGAGCCAGTCTGAGCGCATTTTCCTGTCAGACAGAAAATGGCAGGGGAGTTTCACTGCTGCCCCACACTGGGGCAGCCTGTAGGGAATCTGAGGACATTGGAGAAAAACTACGGTGGGCAATCAAAATTTACTTTTTTCCATATAATTTGCTCAGAAAGTTATGCCGACCATAAAGAGCATCACCTCAAATAAATAAAAAAATGTTAAGAAATTGGTAGTGGGAAAAACATCCTCTTGTGGGATCTTATCTCATTTCAGTAACCTTCACTTATAATATCAGTCACCATATAGCAATCAGAAAAATCCTATACAAACTTTTAAATAATGATATTCTGCATTGCTGCCAATTCTATACTCAGTAGTAGAACCAATGCTGGCAATGAGTCTTGAGTTATATTTAAACTGACTGGCTAATAAATGATCAAATTGCAATCTCAAGAATTTGATACATCACTGAAGAAGAGAATTAAAGCAAAAAATTTATTGTCACAAACCAGCATTCAAGAAGTAACCAAGTGTGTGATAGGATAGATTATTGTGATATCTAGGAATCTGGTTGATGAAAAAATTTGGATACTCATGGTCTGGTCCACCTGAGACTGTTGCCATGTTAGTGACAGAAGCCTAAACAATAAAACATTAATGTTGTTTGTATAGTGAGTAAAATTCATAAGTAATTTTCTTAAGTTATTGGATTTAGAAAAGAGGAAAATGATATAGTATAAAAACATTGAAAAATATATAAAAAAGATATAAAATATATGAAGTTACTAATAGTTAAAGTCCCACATAAAAATAAGAAAAAAAGAAAGTACATCTAAAAAATTATCTGTTTTTAATACTGCTGCAATTATGTGTATTGGTCTGTGTTCCCATTTACAATGTCATGAGAAGTAGGGGATGAACTACTAAAGTAGTGAAGAAACCCACATGAGGAAGGCAATTGCCTGGACCAGTTTGTTGAAATAAAGCTAATGTTGTTTTTGAAGTTGTGAGTTGTGGAGAACTTGAAGATCCACCCATATTGATAACGAAATCACCAGCCTGGGGGAACAGGCATCTGTAGAGTTATAATTGGCAAGCTTGATTAAGTAAACTTGGGTGGTGTGAAGCCATGAGAACCATGATCATATGAGATGGCAGTGAACATGAGAAGGAGAAGATGACTATGAATTGCGCTGCCAAAGATCGTTATAATGAGAAGAATTGAGCAAGGAGAAAAATATCTACACTGCTTAAATCAATCTTAGACCATTATGGCTGACTCATGCTATGTAAAGAAGCAATATTACTTCTAAACACCATAGTTGCTGGTTAATCAGGTCAAGATGGGTGATGTAACAGGATTTTGGAGTACCCACACTATCCAGCTATGGCAGATTATAGCACCAATCTGTCTTAAACCATTTTGGTTTACTTTAGTAATAAGAAACCTTAATGGATGGTGGTGTTATTGCGTTTCAATAACTATTTTGGGGTTAACTATTCTTTCTGCTCAATCTCACTTTTTAACAAATTTTATAAAAAGAAGTTTAATTTACCACTGCCGTCTGACCTCTTCCAATTTCCTGTTGATGTCTATGGATCTACCGTTTGCCACTCCAGTGTGGGGTAGTGGTGATCCACCGCCTAGCATTTTCACCCTACAGGCAAATGCGTTCACATGGGTTCAAATATCCCATCAACCTCTACTGGCCACCTTACCCCCATGGGACTTACTGCTTTACCTTGCGCACATACACCCTTCTCTCCCCCATCCTCTCGCCCTCCCTTGTTCATGATCCAATTAAGCTTACGTGTTGACTATGGCTTTTATTTCTATATGCTAACAAGGCAATAATAAGCTTGCCACCACTGCCTATGCACCAGAAGGCTTTATTGATTTCTGCCCATTTAAGTGCTATTCCAACATTGGCTTCCAGATGGAGAAGGACACTGCAGCAATGTATTTAACTCCCCTTATTTACAAAAACAATCCTATTCCTACTACCCAAACTCGCCTCCCTTCAGACAACACACTGTTGGTGTCCTTTGCACCCCGCCCTTTCCACCTCCCACCTCAAATTTTATATGAACAATTAATGTATGGGCTTTTTGCTTATGGGACTTAGCCTAAACTTGTCTTCACCGCTCCCTCTGGTGCAGAGTGCCTTGCTGCCCATTGCGCCACTGCTACCATAATCACACACTACACTGCCATATTTAAATCCCCATGCTCATATCGCAGCAGCACCTGAGCATTTTTTGGGCTTGTGTAGATAATGGATGCCAAATTTGGCCCCTTTGTTTTGGGGCAAGCCATTCAAAAAAATCCTGCCTCCAAACCACTTCCTCTGGTGTGGCTTCTGAGCCCTTTTCAGTTATTCTAAATGGGGCGTTTTTTTGCCGCCTCCCACCCAACATTTTTGCTTGATGGGATAGAGAGTGGGAAACAAGCCCTCAATAGATTGTCCACCCACATTATCTCACCCAAATTCAACCCCGCCAATCAGAGCCAGGCTTGGACCCCCACTCACACCCAAGCAACCCATTTGACTACTACCCACCCCAATTTTACATCACTATTCTTGTGAACCAAAATCCTTGATACCTATTGGCTGAGGTTGATTAACAGGTAAGATTATCTTGAATAAGAAAACTGGTGAACCTCTTGACATGATGTATTACAAATGGGCCGAATTTTACAATTCTGATTTTGACAAAACTCTATCCCCAAACAATTCACTCCTAAATCCAATGGCATCCCCTACCAAAGTGACTACAGATCGGCTTAGCAGCGGTGTCCTCACCCCATTGCTCATACCTCCACAAAGCAGTAGCCCAATCAGTGGCTTAATTCTATAAAAAGGGCTGACCACACTCGTCTTCCCCTGATTTCCCAAAGCAGCACGGGAAAAATCAACAAATTGTTTATGCTGCTGAAGACGCTGTCACGCATGTTGCAAAACTAGCAGATTTTGACCCATATGCTAAAATCACCCAGAAGAACATAACTAATTAAACCCAAATCCCTAATGCCCGCCTACAAGCTGAACAACATATAGCGAAATTAGTTATACTGTCTTCCAAATGATTCTAAAGAAGAAACTCATATTTTTAGCCATCCACCCCCACCGCGCTGATGCCCAACGCTCTAGCTCTCCACTAATCTCCACTTCTACAACCATAATGATTATGTCATGAACAAAATGTCTTTAGAAGAGCCGCCTGAACCCCCCTCACCCTCTGCCATGGTAGGTTAGTGGTATTCTGCTCCCCACCTGATTAAAGGTTTTACTTTATTTTTTTGTCTTATTCATTTGTTTGTTTGGTTCTTTTGCTCATTGAGTATTGTTAATGTCCATCCTCTGGTCTGCATACCTATAATAAATCCAAATAACTATTTCAGGTTTGTTTTTATATGGAAACATCTGGTTAATCTATTTTGGGATTCAATCTTATTTTTTTGTCTATTAATGTTTATCAGAGATGATTTCCAACTATGTTAGTAAGGAGTCAATTGTTGGTTGAATTATCAACAATTAACTTTCTTATGAAGATAGATTGGGGTTTATCACCAGTCAATGAAGGTGTTTATAAAGTTACTTAAGCGTTGAAAACGCTTTTCATGGCATTAACTTGAAGGTTAGCCTGAGTGATGCAACCTGCTATTAGTGAGTAAATGGTCATTTTACCTAAGCAGGATGCTAGCACAGAGATATTCATCTGCTGGGGTTGGATAAGGCGTTGTGGCACGCTATGTCCAAAATCCAACCCATAGAGGGTCATGATCTATTAGGGGTGACTTTTAAATTAGTTGGATGAACTGTTCATTGTTTGAGAAAGCTCAATAGAATTAAAGTTTATGGATGTTAGATGCCGTTCCTATTAGGTGCCTCAGAATAGTTGTACACCAAAGTTTTTATTTAAGCCCTCTTATTAATTTAAGAAGATGTTAAATCACTTTTAATATAAATATTTAGTTAGTACAATTTTTATTGTTCGCTTGTGGAAGACTTTGAGCGATAGTTTCTCTTAACTAGTTTGTCTTTATGTACCAACTCTTGTAATTAAAGTCAAATGAATAGTTTTCTTTGTCCAAATGGTTCTCAAGTACTCTTGTATTAAAAATTTAAGGGATATTTTTTTGTTCAGATTGTTTCCAAGTTACAGGAGAAAATTTTCCATTATCTTCCTTTAGGAGAAATAACTAAGTGAGTTTATGCTATTAGTGTTGTGAGTAAAATCAACTAGATAGTTGTATTCATAAAACTATCACCTTACCCTTATTAACAACAAGCTCAGTCAAGAAAATAACCTTGAGCAGTAAACGCTGAATAGTTTACAGGTGCTGTAGCTCAAAAAACCTAAAATAATTTTTTTGTAGTTGCATTTTCCCAGTTTGGGTACTATAGTAAATAAAATGGGACTCAAATTCCCCTTTACATTAAAATTCAACAATTTACCCTTTATAAATTTTATTTATAGCCTACCTCAAGGCCTTGGCTAATTTGCCAGACACCCTAACATGCACGCCCTTAGAACCAACCTGCTCATACTTGGTCCTCACCCATTGTTTGTCCATGGTATGTTTTAGGTTAGAAAGGGCGGCCAGCTTGATACCTTTTAACTTGGTGTGCTCCTCCTTGTCCTTGCAATCAGTTCCCACAGTCATGATATAATAAATGCCACTTTTGGTTTATTTAAGGTTAGTTCAATCTAGAACTATCTTAATTGCTTATTTTATGATAAGAGCTGTATAGAGTAAGTTATAGTTACATCAGATATATTGTTGCTTCTTAGCTTTCTATGTATAAAGCCTTAGGCTTATTAATATAAGATAGATTTTAAGGTATACCAAATGCTTTCTTACTAGTTCAGGGCACCTTACCTGAAAATTTCACAATAAAGTTAAGTAATTAGATAGGCCTAATTTGTTTCCATATAAATGAGTAGCCTCAAATAAGCAGCGCTTCCTTGACAGTAAGATTCTTGGGTAAAATTTTTGAAAAGAAAATTTTTTTAAGCATTTTTACTTTTATTGTTATACCTTTTCTTAAGCTTATTTTAGTCATAATGCTCATATTTTTTATTTAGAATTGTTACTCATTGATGAATTTAAAGCATATTCCAGTTTAGAGCAAAAGACTTTATACACTTAAACAAAGTGTTTGAAGCTATTTCTTTAGACTTCAATAAATTATTTTAGGGTATTTACTGGAAAAAAGATATTTAAAGGTTTAGTTCATCGCCTTATAGAAGAACTTTTCCAAAAACCCATATTTTAAAAATAAATATTGGCACTAAACCTATAGTCAGCCAAGACATCAATCAAGTCCCTCCTAACACAGTTGGTGAGTAAAGTAAAGACAGTTTTGAAGCCCCTTTTATAGGTTTTAATCAATTTATATTTTCTGAGGTCAGAGGCCAATTTATACCCATAACCTCAAAAATGATTTACCAGCTGGTAGCGATGACATTAGAGGATGCCCCAGTACATATACCTATCATAATGAGCGCATGCCTGAAGTTTTAAATGACACTCCCAGAGGATACCCTTTTATACCTTTGGAGCCTTCGCCAATGATATCCATATTATACTCACTCTGTTAAAAGAGAGTATTACATTCAGTCACCTCCATCTAAGAATAAGATTACAATACAAGTAATCAATTAAATAGAAACCAGCAATTTGTGGAACAGAACAGGCCACACACAGCTGCAAGAGCCACAGGAGCCACAGGATCCACATCCAAGATAAAAGCAGCAAAACAAAATGATAAAAAATTAGTAGCGTATCAGTATAGCTTGCAGAGAAAACCAAAAAGACAATTATGGTCAGGAAATTGGACTCTAATGACCCTAAAACCAAGTTTAGAATGAAGAATGCCTTTTGCAAAAGTACCTAGAAAGTATTTTTATGTTTTTATTTAATTTGAGTAGCCTAAATTTCCAGAGAAATATTTAATTTCATCATTTTTCAAATAAGAAACTTCAGTTACATTATCTTCTTTTTGTTATAATAGATAACATACTTGTTAAACTTGAAAAGAGTTATTTAAAAGGTTTTGATTTACTTAATTGCACAAGCAGAGGTTGAAAGGAGTCCAGTAAGCTTTTAAAAATGCTATTTTGAAGTATATCTCAAGGGTTTAACATGTTTGAATGCTCTTGGAAACATGAGTATAAGTACCACATACCTGCGAACAAAATTATCCAAATTGCTTAATGACGCACCCTGTGAACAAAAAAAATAACTTAATACGACTTGACCTAACTTATCAGTCAGCACCACCTGGGCAAACAAAACAGTTCAGCAATAACTGGTCCTCATGACAGGATGCGCCACCAAGTGCTTGTAAAAAGTTTTATGATGACACCATGGAAATGTACCATGGAAAGGAACATCCACAAGAAAAAATCTGAAGAATATGTTTAGGTTGCTTAATGAGTTTAAACAGCAAGTAACTCATTTGATTAGTGAGCTAGCAAGAGTCAGACCGCCACCTGCCTAAGAAAGGATTAAGGAGTTGTTTTTGAACCAGTTGAAATTCAAGGTGGATTTTTTCAAGAAAAAGAATAACTGAAACATATTAAGTTTTTCACTTTATAATAAAAGATAGAATGCCACAATGACCAGATAGATCACTTGAAACAAGATATGTAGAATATGCAACTTAGGATTTTTCTCATCACAGACCTTTATATTTTTGGAGAACGCACTACCATCACCAACACACCAGCAATAGTTTAAATAACCTTCTTGAAAATATGTATCTGATGTAGACCCCAAATTTATACCTGTACTACAAGTCAAAGTTCAATCATAGTGAGGGAACTGTAGCAGGAATTATTTAGTTTTATGAGAATACCATGATTGGAGCAAGCAACAAGCAGAAAGCTCACCATGTAAGGGATGCATGGGTATAGAAGCACAGGAGCTGCATGGTGCCACTATTTAACTCACACATCTGGATCAAAGTCAGGGAAATTCTCATTGACAAATTCAGAAGTGCACAGGATGTTCAACAAATGAAACAAGAGTTACTAACTATGATAATAGGGAAGACTGAGTCAGTTGTGGATTATGCAAACCAGTATTACTCAAAGCTCAACATCCATGGAAGAGCAGATCCTTATATTTAGTCACCTCAAAGACTGTTTTACTTAGCTTTGTCTATTCCACCCTCAACTACTGATGCACAAGACCTTGGCTATAAAACCCTACAACTCTCCGTGGGTCATCATAAAGGCCTTAATTTACATCAAAACCACATATAAAACAGACCCAAGACATCAAAATCATTAGAAACTCCGCCCTTACTGAAAGTCAGTTTAGTTGATCAGAGATGAAAAAATAAGACTAAAGAGAAGGCTTACTGACCAGCTTAACGAAAGAAGCTGAATTATGTTAATATAAGTCAAACAATTGCAAAAACAAGGACACATTCTGGTGAAATCATTCCAAATTAAAAAAATAAACCCAAGTAGGAGATTACCAGATCAATCAATTGGGTCATACATCACACTAACAGGAACAATGAGGATGACCTGGATTAAGAGTTGAGTCAGGATACTATGTCATTAGAGGCTAAGTAAGAGGTTAGGACTGCCTATCTGAGACCAAACAAAGAGAATTTTGGTCTCTCAGAACAATAGTATTTGACTTAAGCTTCCAAGCCCACTCATTCCATTACAGCAAATTAAAATGACAAGGCTTTATTTAAAACTACATGCAAAAAGACTTTAATTGAAGACCATAAGTCATTGAGTCTTGTAAGGAGTCTTGCTGTCCTGAAGAGTTAAGTGGATTCAGTAGAACAGATAGTCCAATCCTTGTTAAGACATGACTTTGGCAAGAATATTACAAAAGTGAAGTTACCATACATAAAGTAAAATGTTATATAACGCTAGTACTTGTGCTCCAGTAAGCACTATGTCTAACAATCTCATGGAGAGATTAAAAAAGGCACCATACGTTTATATTTAGACTTAATATAGAACTTCCGGCCCAAGTCAATCAAAACCTAAAAGTGTATATGCATTACCCTTACAAATTGGGCGCATTGTTTTACCTGATCCAGCTGTGGTACTTTAGAACAACTACTATGATTTGTTCAGAGAAATGTAGTTCCTAGTTGAATTTAAAGGAAGCATTATCTTTAATCAGAGTTCAGCAGTCTACTTAATTACCATATGCCACTTGTGTTTCAATCATGAAAAAGGAGCACAAGAAGTGAGTCTTTCTAATTAAAACTAATCACCTAATTTACCCAGCCAGTTATACATTGAAGATAAAAGGAACAAAGAAGCTACCAACAATAGTAGAAGCTGAGTCTAATTTTTCTTGTAAGACAGTGAGGAGATGGTCTTACTACATGGAGAACAGAATGTTATGCTGGTTAGAATCAATATCGATATAACAAACAATTCTCAAGATAAGTTTTATAAGGAGGTAAATAACAGAACACAGAGTGATGCCTGAAATTTATGATTTAACATACCATTGAGAAGTTTAAGGACTAAATGGGACCATTATCAAGCACCCTGCTCAAATAAGGATTTTTAAAACCATAATCAGAGCAAAAATGTATAGCTACACTAACAATGAATCAGCTTATGCCATTGCTGGAATTAATGAAAATTTGCAGCATGAGCCAACTGCACAATAAAAATATTAGTGAATGAACTCTTAGATTAATAAAAAGATATTTTCAACAGTAGGACCAGTGATTATGGCCTATGAAAGGAAGAGTCCACAAGCTTGACACTGGAAATGCTATACCTTTTTTATCAAATATTTACTGCTGATATAAGCGCAAAAGAGAAATCAGATCCAAAAAGTTACAACAACATATGAATGCCAGACTGTTATGCCCCTCCAAGATTCTTTGGCGTATCACTCCTACTAGCGTGAAAAAGAATGGGAACCAAAGAATAGCCTTGGATTACCTAAGACTCAATGACCTGACTAATAAAGATTATACCTGTTATCATGCATTATTAACTCATCAAAACAACTCTGAGAATTGTAATACTATCCCACGATGAAATTGTTCAACTTATACTGGCAGATAAAGATGTCTATAGAAGGTATTGCGAAGTGTGCAATGATAACCAGACAGGTATTTTGTAAGTTAACACATAAACACAAGGGCTTGGTCAACGCCCCAGCTACAATCTAACGAGTTATGGTCAAATGTTTGGTATCTGAAGATGTAAAGTGTCTTCACTTACTTATATAACATCAAGGCGCTCATTAAGGCATTTAAGGAACATCATGAACACCTGAAAATCTTTAACTGAATTATAGAACAACCACGAATTAAAAAGAAGCGAATGTTTGCTTTTAAAGAATAAGTTTAAATCCTTATCCATGAAGTAAACTAAAAAGGAATCAGACCCCAACAAGGGATGGTCAAAGCAATTGTCAGTATAAGTTCCCTAAATACAGGAGAAGTCCAGGTGTTCTTAGGCATGTTAGGCTACTATAGCTTATTGTGCCAAATTTTTCCCGGATATTGCTAAGCCACTTATGCAACTGATGAACAGAGATGTACAGCACACTTTAGAATAAGAATGGGAAGATGCCTTCAACCAAATCAAACAGATGACAATGTAAGTCCTAATTATGATATACCTGGTGTCAGGATTTGAGATTAAGAGTGAGTCAAGGACCCCACTCCACATCAAACCTCAATCAGGTGACTCTTAAATCATCATGAAAGAAATTGACTTACTGAATTCACCAATGAGAGCTTTGATCAAGAAGCATCACGTGCATGAAATTTGATGGAAATGCCTTCAGGAATTTACCTTCGCTTCCCAAACCTCAAGAGGCGCAGCTCCCACCATTGTGGTCATGAAGACAACGCAGAACAATGAGGGTGCCTGCTAGGTGTTCAATCTAGAAGAATGCGAAAAATCTTGACCACACAGGGCGACGGAGGTCCCCTAGGCATCACGTCCTCATATATCCTGCAGATATCACCACTTTATTACTCAATAAAGTAGTCTATTTCGCTCATCCTTTTGTCTTTATTGACCTCTCCATTAATTTACATATTTGAGCCTATTTTCAAACTTCAGCTACAGTCAAGATAACTGTTACGCTGAGATAAGTGGCGCTCACTAAAGAGGCTCTAAGCTGTCCAAGTGAAAACATCTATCACAAAATATGGAGTATAATAGAAGTCAAAAAACCAACCTGCTGATAATTCAAGAGCGTAACTTGATGAATGAACACTCTCAGTGTGAGGTCCCTACTCTTTTTTAGTACTAGTGGTGCCCAACCCAAGAGGGGGTCATCCACACATCTTTATTTACAATGCGCTAAACTAAGGGATGATTAAATTAAAAATCTATTATGGAGACACGGCGTTATCTTAAGCATTCTCTCTAGAAGGGATAGAGGGTTCAGGGGGATTTTCATCGGGTATTAGCTTCAGGTGGCGGGAAAAGGCAGACAAAAGGAGGTTAGGAGCGCCAGCGGTGCAGAGCAGAAGGAGAAAGAGGTAGAGGTTCTCCTCATCAATGAGGCCAGCAGTATGCATCACCTCAATATAATGGGTGAGTTGGTATTCCTTAAAGGTGATTAGTTCAGGCATACAAGTAAAAGATTTACTATACTAGTGAGTATTGGGTAAGTGGTGATTATAAAGCAAAGATCTCGCTGAATTGATGCATTCATGGCCAGCTGCAAAAGCTAGTTCTTTTAAAATAAATTTAGCATCTCCAGGGAAATCCAATTGGGAAAGTTAGGTAAAGTGAAACCCTCACAAAGTGGCTCAATCACCATATAGAGGCTTGGCAGAGGAGGGAGTTGGTGGGGGCAGCGGGTGCTTTGACAGCCTTTGATGAATTGGTTTATAAATTTCGAAACTTGTGCAAGGATGGAAATGGTGGTGGAGGTTTGAATTAGGGGGTTATGAGAAGAATTCTGACCAGTCAAATTCAGGTTTAATTCTATAAATGCAGACAGCATTGACAATCCATTCAAGGGCGTTGTAAAATTTCTCTACTTATAACGGTGAGCCAGCAACAAGAGTTGGTTAAATGCAGATGTTAATTGGCCGTGCACTGTAACCATGGCAATTCCACCAGTGCATGAGCTGTAGTCTTCTCAGGAATGGGGTGAGCAGTCAGATTTTGGTTGGGAGGAGTGGTGGGAGCAGCGCACGTGGCAATTGATGGTGGGGAGGGAGGATTAATCCCCAAGAAAAATTTTTTAGTACAGTCATAAGTGGGGCTAATGCCGGAGAGAGGAGCGGTGGAGGAAGCTTTAGCAGAAAGCGCTGTGCATTTGTACTTCAAATATCAGAATAAAGCATGTGGTACAAGTTGCATGGCCATTTTTGATTTGTTCTAAAAAAGGATGATCAGGAGTGGATCTGATCACATTGTTGGGGTTATTGCGAGGTGAGTTATGGCAGAAGGGGCTAATTGTCATGAACACATGAGGCTCAGCGAGATGATCAGCACCATTTGACACCACAAACTGCAGCATGTGTTAGCTCCATAGGCAGCCAAGGTCTCCTTGAGCGCATGATGGAGACGTTTGGGAGATGGGAAGGCAAGCAAGTGTACTGGACCAATGTGGCCTCATCTAGAAAGCAAAAACAGATGGTTGGAATCAGAGTGCTTTTGAAATCAAGGCAGCTGAGCTGCCTCCATACCATGGGATTCACATGAGAAGTAAGATCGAAGTACCCCTCAATGGGGTGGAAAGCAAAACCGGCGGGTTTGTAAACCGCAGTGGCCATCTCAATTTGGCCGCATTCACATAGAGGAATAGGTTCCCATACTTGACCTAAAGGTTGAAACACAGTTTTCTCCAAGGGAGCACCAGAGGGCTTTTAAGAAACACCTGGGAGCGTATGAGGTGGTGAGTTAGGTCCTGAAGTGTTTCATAGTATCCTGAATAATTTTGGGGGCTAGCTGAGCCAGCTCAGAGGCGTTTTGGCGGCGGCCAATAGATGCCAGGAGGCGGCAAACCACCGCCTCATGCGGGGGCAGCAGGCGCTAATTTAGATGGCATAGGCTAGGTTTGGCGCTGGCAAAAGGTGGTTGAAGTTAAAAAACCTTTTTAAAACTTGAATTTGATCAACAAAGTGATTGAATTGAAAGAGATCTTGAGGTACCCCCTATCTAGCCTGAAAGACCATAGTTTTAAACCTCCTTCCACTTTACTTTACCATCCATTGACAATGAACTACCAACTCCAATATGAGAACCCAAGGTTATTCAACAACTATTGAATGGCATCTACTCTTTGGGAGGACGCTCCAGTCACTCCCGCTCCTCTTCATGCCTTCCATGATGTAGTTTTATATATCTTGCTCTTCTGCAATTGAGAAAATTGGCTTAGGGTACCAAACGCTATCTACAAAGCTTCGTCCATCTAGACATCCACCATCTCCTACAAATAGTTAGGTTGCACCGCCTTGAAGTCTCATGAAAACTAGAGCTTACCTAAAACTTACATACATTTAAGTCGGCTTAAATAACGTAGCTTCCTCCTTCATTCATGACAATTGTGAAGCTTTTACATTAACCATTAGTTAGATAACAAGGCTAATGATAAGATCGCCATAATGGATAGTGACATTTTGGTTTAACTTAAAGACCAGCTTCATAAAAATGTGCAGCTCCTTGAGGCCAACAGGAACTAGCACCTCAACAAGGTTGAAGACCTTATGAAGACCCTTCAGCATCACTACCAGTAGTTAGCCTCCCGCAATACTGCCTCTGAAAGTGGAGGGCCTGAAGGCCCCAAGGGCCAGAAGGTCCTCATGGATCACAAGGACCTTCTGGCTCCACGGTGCCTACACCTCGCAATCCTAACTGCTTGAAAAAAGACATGCTTATGTCTCTTACTGCTTTATAAGATCAAATACGCAATGTGGCTCAAAGCTGTAACCTTCAAGTAGATAAATTGCCTCTCAACCCAAATTTTTGATTGAGGCCTTGTAGGATGAAATTAATAGCTTCAGTACTATTAAAAAGCTCAACGATGGGCACATCACTCAACTAAGGACAAACCAGTTGCAGATAAAACTATTTTGTGCAGATTGAGAGTCAAATTCTCCTCCAATGTGCCAAGATTCAAGCGCTAAAGGTTCAGGTTGCCTATTAAGCCTCCATTACCTTTCTAAACTAAAAAGGATGAAATTCAGGGGTACTTATAATTATTAAAACATAAAATTTGAATAAACAAGCCCCTTGTGACTATGAAGAAGCAAAGATCTTTAAGCTTACACTAGTTTCTGGAATCAATACTCTTTCCACCCCTCTGGTGACTAACGTTAAGCTTAGTTAATAGAGAAGTTCACTCCAGGGTCTAAAATTATTACCTTTTTTTGTACGCTTATAAAAGCTCAATAGAGGAGGACACAGACCAGCAGAAGGTGAAGCAGATCCATTTCTGCATAAATATTAACACCCAGAAGATTATGACTCCCCATTTTAAGGAATGCTGTAACATTTTTGATAAGTTTACTGCACAAAGTTGGACTTGTTGTAGAAATATAAATGATGCTAGTTGTATGGCGACAACTAGTAAGTTAAGTCTTCTTTAAAATGGCTTCAAAACCACTCTGATACGCTCTTAATATAACTTTAGAATTCAACCATGGAATTTGAATATATTTAACTCTTAAATCTCTAAAACTAAAAATATAAATAAATCTAACTGTTGAAATATGTTTTTGATAAAAATACTAGGGTTTTAAGGACAAAAGTCGCATAACTTTTCATCTGGCTCACTAAAATCAGCTGATTATTCTTCTGAACTTTTTCCCTTAGTATTAACTTCTGAACATAGCAGGTTTCATCAACTTAGTTAATCCACTGTAGAGTAACATTTACCGTTTGGCAGCCATCTAATAGTTTCAGGAACCAGGCCCCATTTTTATAAGGGCTGAGTTGCCTGGTTGCTCCTACAAACTACCACCAGAACAAGCGTTAAAAATCTCTTTAGTAGATTCAGAATAAAGGCCATAATTGTTCAGCCCCTCATCCTGAAAAAATCATAGTAGAAATCCAAAAATTTGCTATTAAGTCCTCATAAAATTACTTATTTACCATGTCAGGGATGATCCTGATAAAACATAAATCATAAACAATCATAAGAAATACATCCTTTGGTGGATTGCAAGTAATCCTTTATTTGGGGTTAGAAAATTGCTTTTTTGTGACAGTGGGCTCCGCTTTTCATGGATTCGGCTAAGAACTAGACTGGGCTCCCAGTTGAGGTGCTTAAGCACCCAGTGGAGGCCCCAGAATGCCAAAGGCATAGCAGTCCAAGTGACTAATAGAAGTAGGGTTCTATGGGAGACATGAGGAAAGCAAAGGTTCAATAACGTACTGAAAGCCCCCAAGGCAAACCAGATGGTTGCATTAGGGCAACCGCGAGTCTTTTAAGGGCAACCCCCAAGGGTGGGAGAGGCAGAAAGAATGATGACTCCTCCAGGGTTCATAATTACTGGCCTTTAGATTCAGATAGATGGGCTTGCGCACCAGCAAGGGGCGGCACAGAGGCCGCCATGCTATTGTAAATATGAGCAGAGATATGGCAAACCCCATGAGAGGGGCTGGGACTGAGCTTCCCCTGGAGGGGGCGCTCTAGGTACCACTTGTGGACTAAGGCAGCGGTGGCAGAGGTGGCTATGGAAGACAAACCCACATGCGTCAGGGCAGGGATGCCTGGGGGATGCTCTAACCGGTGAGCAGCTTTGACAGACTTGGCGACTGAATGGATGGAAGGGCCTCCATTAAATGGACGCGTGAAAACAAAGTAAGCAGTGAGTTCATTGTCAGGGCTGAGGTGAATTATCTCATTTATGATCCGCTGCCACATGGTGGGATTGAGCGACTGGATAATTCAGTCAGTGAACATCAGAAGGAGGATTTGGGTGACAGCACGCTTTGTCAGATTGATCGGCGGATTTTATAGATTTTTTATATGGTAGATGGAGGCCACGGCAAACTAGGTGGATATTTCGGATTTTATTCAATGAAAGGTAAAAGAATAAACTGACAACTACCCTCAGCTGGGACAGTTGCCTTTTAAACTGGGCGATATGCATGGGGAGGTATTGAGGGATTGTTCGTTTGAGAGTTGGGGAAGGGATTTATTTGGCTGGCTCAGAGGGGGTAGAAGGCTGCTCCCTGATTCTGGAAAAAGCTTAAAAGTTTTGCAAATTTTTCCAAATTCTTGGGGCCAAACCTAGTCAATACTACCAATATGGGTCCTGGTGACTCGAGTCATCCTGTTTGCATAGCTTGGGCAGTCCAGATTTGTCGTGGGAGGCAGGGGTCCATGGATTGGATTATTTGCGATTCATGCAATTCCCTCAATTGGGATACTTGTGTGATCTGAACTCCCTGGATCCATTTCAGAGCGTTGGGGAAGATGATCCAAGTCGTTTGGGACTGGGTTTGTGATCTGAGCTGTATTCCAATCTGGCTTCTGAATCAGGCCAGACTGGACCAATTCCCCCAGTCCAGAAATTGCCAGCTGGGCTCCAATGGTGGGAATTGCCATTTTCCCAAATTTTGGATCTGGTTTGCCTGGGGGCTGGGTGGTCCCAGGGGCCTCTCCATGCCCCCTGATGTGTGCAATCTCCCTGCATACCCCTTCTATCAACCTTACCAGGATTTAAGAGGGGGGAAGAGGTGGGAGGGGATATTTTTTGGGTGGGAAAGCCGTCACTAGCGCTCATCTATCACATGGGCTAGGTCACCCAGATGTGACAGAGGGTCCACTGGAGCCTTGGGGCCCCTTTTCGTCCGGAAGGGGTGCTGATCCCTATCCAGTTGCAAGGGCTGGTCCCAGTACTTACAATACTCTTTCCGTTTTTGACAGGGAAGTTCCACCCCCGGGGGCATGATCCAAAGCATAGTTCTTGTGGCGCTCTGGTAACTTTATGGCCAGAATGGCCGCAATATTCTGGGGAGGGCGGGGGGCTGTCAGGTGGGAGGTGTGGAATTCCTCTATCAGGTCCTTGCAGTTTGTATAATTGCACGCATTCACTCAGATGTTCTCTTATGAGGGGTAACCTTTTCAGGCGTCCAAATACTGAATGGATCAGCAGGACCTTTTGGGAAGCTACAATGGCCTCCACCTCCACTTCCTGGGATACCCCGGCGATGATTGGCTTGAGGGATGTTGGCCTTTCCCCCTTAAAGGGGGTTAGGAGGGAGGTGTGGAAGACATTGTGCTGCTTCCAGTATGCGGGAAGTCTCAGGCGGTTAGCTCCATTGTCTGAGTCCTTCTTGACCTCGAAGGGTCCTGAACATTTGGCTGCAAGCTTGCGGGTGGGGGCTTTCAGGGGAAGGTTGCAAATCTAACATGACAAGGGAACTAACTGTGATCTTGCGTCCAGGAGATGCTTCCAATCAGCAAACTTCTTGTAGTCCTCAATGGACTTTGTCAAGTGTTCATGAACCAGGTTGTGTGTCTCGCAGAGAGCGCTTATGTGGTCCATAGTGGCAGGAACTGCCGAGGAGAGTTGGGGACCAATCTGGAAAGAGGGGTTATACCCCAGAGTGGTCTCAAAGGGAGAGAAGCTGATTGAGGAATGGAGGGAGTTGTTGTACGCAAACTGCGCTAGGGGTAGGTCCTTGCCCAGGTGTCTTGTGAGGCTGTCGCATAGCAGCGCAAGTATTGCTCCAGTACCTGGTTCAACCGCTCTGTCTGCTCATTGGACTTGAAGTGGTAGGCAGTGGATCTACAGGGCTTAATGTGAAGGAGGGTCAACAACTCTTCCCAGAATCGGGCTGTGAACTGGGGTCCCATGTCAAACACTATCTCCTTGGGGAGACCAAATATGGTGAAGACATGGTTGACAAATAAATTTGCGGTC